>JAGKTI010006823.1:0-11304 GCA_018397915.1 Birgus latro | reverse complement strand
TTTTTTTTTTTTTTGAAGGAGACTTGGGACTGTCTTATTTTGCAGTTTTATCCAGTTTTTTATTTAAGTCCTTATCGTTTCGTTTTTTTGTTTCGTTATTGAAGGCTCCAACACGCTTGTGTGCGTTGGCCTTGGTCTCCTGATGGCAGCAGTCTGTACTGCTTGATCTCTTTAAGCTTCCCTATTGAGCCCCTTATCCCTGAGATCACACTCAGTGATCTCGTTCCAGGTCTTTCTCGGTCTGCCGAGTTATCATCCCAGTTATCATCCCCCAGCCTCTCCACATCCCCAAACCATCTCAGTCTACCTCCCCTCATCAAAACACCAATACATTTCAGTCCCACTCTACCTCTTAACTCCTCCATCGTGAACCTAGCCCCCCAGTCCCCGCACTCAGGAACGCACAGAACACCTGGATAATCATTATCATTTCTGTATGTTTGAGCCTGCGAATATCCTCTTCCTTTACTGTTTAGGTCTCACTACCCTACAGTATCACACTTCTAATATATGCTGTATACAAAGATTCCAGAGCAAGGAGGGAGAGCCCTGTCATTGTCATGAGAGGCAACAGCTCTCTGAACTTCTTCCAACCACTCCTCACTCTAGCCACAGACTCTAGCCCCACATGTCTCCCAAATAACAAAACTGTTCCTTACTCTCAAGAGACTCACCAGAAAGTTCAATCCTTTCATGCCTGACAAGCTCCACATGATTTCCCCAACATACTGCACACGTGAAATCAGCATTATCTCGCAGTCTACCTCAAAT
Source organism: Birgus latro (assembly GCA_018397915.1). Classification (NCBI taxonomy): domain Eukaryota; kingdom Metazoa; phylum Arthropoda; class Malacostraca; order Decapoda; family Coenobitidae; genus Birgus; species Birgus latro. The sequence goes on along the minus strand of JAGKTI010006823.1, from coordinate 10,533 downwards.
ACCACTACATCTTTCATGCACCCACTTATCACAAACACTTCACAAGATGGAATTATTTCCCACACCCTTGTGGGAGATCACACATGGCTACTCTCCCTCTTCTTTGATGTTTTATTTTTTCCAGGGTGTGTTTTCAAGTTTTGATGTGTCTTAATGCAGCATCACACTGGGCCAAAAGTTGCTAACATGTGTGCAGCTTTTGTGAGGTGAAACTGCTAGCAAAGTCAAGTTGCCAATGCATGCATGCGTTTTTGTGAGCTGAAATGACTAGCAGTGTCGTCTGCCTTGGCACCTTCTGGTCATTTGTAAACAAACCAACACAGAATTCAGAATTCCCACTCCCTTTTCCTCAGTTTCTTCAACCGCCTCACATACTTCAGCAACTCCAGAGCCATAAGGCACTCTACTAGAGGTTTCCTTCCTGCAGGATCCATATCGAATATTGGTCACAATCTGATTTTCACTTGTTTGGAAACAAAACAGACAGCCTCCACGGCTGGTCACCCGAGTGTCCGAATATTTATTTCATGTCACAGGAAAAAAATAGAAATGAATAAAAACCACAAGAATTAAATTATATTTACTGAACAGTTTTAGTTAAAGTTTCCTTCTGTGAATAATAGAATATTTTTCTCACCAGTTACAAAATTAATGTAGGCTCAATTGAGTTCTGAACAGTTTTAGTTAAAGTTTCCTTCTCTGAATACTGTAATAGGATATTTTTCTCACCAGTTACAAAATTAATGTTGGCTGAATTGAGTTCTAATCCCATCAATAAGCTTTGAGCAAAAATTGTTATGCATTTCGCCTTGCAAGCGAAATCTCGCACACTGTGGGTCAGTTTAGCTAGCGGCTCACAAAACTGGCTTGCATGTTAGCCACTTTCGCCCCAGTATTAATATGGCGCCTTTATAATTTTTTATAAGTAGTGAATGGCCTTTAAATATCAGTCTTTGTTTACAGTCGCAGTAGTGCCAAAAACAGACGGGCGCCATCTTAAAACACTATTTTATTACGGAGTTGATTTGTGCTCATTAGCGTTGGTTTACCTAAACTTAACCCAAATTATCTTAACCTATCCTCATATATTCTACCGTACTCATATCTAACCTAATTTGTCCTAACCTAACCTTTCATAACTAACCTAATTTATCCTAACCTAACCTTTCATAACTAATCTAATTTATCCTAACCTAACATTTCATAGCTAACTTAATTTATCCTCTCCTATCTATCTATTGCCAGACGCCTTAATCCTGCACGGGGTGGCCACAGACAAATCGCATCCATGTCGCACTGTCCCCTGCCATTTCACTACCACGCTCCCAACTCACACCCTCCTCTCTCATGTACCTCTCCACTCCATTGCTCCATCTCATCCTCGGCCTCTCCCACCCTCTCGCCCCCTCCACCTCACTCATATACGCTCTCCTTGTCAGTCTTTCACTCTCCATCCTCTGCACATGCCCAAACCACCTTAATGTGTTTCTCCTAATGCCTCCTATCATGCCCACAACCACACCACAACGCTCCTTCACTTCCTTGTTTGTTAGTCTGTCTCTCCATGTGACTCCACATGCTCCTCTCAAATAACTCATTTCCACTGCTCTCACTCTTGACTTCTGTCCTTGGGCAATGTGTTGGAGTTGGTATCACAATACTGTCATGTAACAACTTTTTCACTTCCATGCTCACCTCCCTGTTTCTTATCACTGCTTTCAACGAACCAGCAACCTTCCTTCCTTGCTGTACCCTTTCAAGCACTTCACCCTCCAGACTTCCATCCTTACTTATCACACTACCCAAGTACTTAAATGCACTCACATTCTCCATATCCTCCCCATCCAATCTCACTGTACATTCACTGGCTTCACTTCTCTCGAAGACCATCACTTTACTCTTCCCTACATTCACCTTTAGATTCCGATTCTTACACACTCTTCCAAACTCATCTACCAAGCCTTGCAGCTCCCCTTTGTCTTCACTCAACAACACAGTATCATTTGCAAACAACAGTACAGGAAGTTTCCAAACACTGCCCTCTCTCACTAGGGCCGCTCCAACATCCACTGCCCGACCTTGTATCTCTTTTATAACTCCGTCCATGTACAGATTGAACAACCATGGAGACATGACACATCCTTGTTTCAATCCAACCTTCAAATGGAAAGATTCACTCAATTTGCCATCCACACGCACTGCAGCTTTAGCACCCTCATACATACTCTTCACTGCCTTCAACAGTTTCCCATCCACTCCATATATTCTTAATACTTTCCACGATCCTTGTCTATCCACCTTGTCATATGTTTTCTCCAGATCCATGAAGGCTGCATAATTCTTGCCCTTCCCTAGAAACTTTTCCACTAAGGATCTAAGAATGAATATCTGGTCTACACAACCTCTTCCCTTCCTAAAACCTCACTGTTCTTCTCCAACTAATTCCTCTGTTATTTCCTTAACTCTGTCAATAAGTATCCTACCATATACTTTTCCTGTTACACTGAGAAGGCAAATGTCCCTATGATTACCACACACTGCTTTTCACTACACACTCCATCAATTCCTGGGGCTTTCCCCATTTTAACTTTCTTCATTGCTTCCACCACTTCCATCCTACTGATTTCTTCCTCTCTTCTCACAACCCTCCTTCTCCTCACCATTCCCCAGCCACTTATACTTGCATTACTTTCATTCTCTATGTTCAACAGTTCATTAAAGTGTTCTTTCCATCTGTTTACTTTTACTCCTTTCTCCACTAGTAATCTACCATTTTTATCTTTCACACCCCCACTGACTTCGTTGGCACCCTGTCTAGCTCTTTTTACCTCCTTCCAGAACATTTTCTTACATTCCCTGAGCATGTTTAATCTACTTTATCCTACCATGGAAAACGATTTCAGTGGGAAACAAACATTACTCTGAGATAGAGATGGGGATGTACAGTATATGAATATCGAATAAATAGCACTCCACAAGAAACATGCCAAAGTTTACCACGATATACGATACCCCTAGATGTGATACCCTGGCTTAACGATGGGGGTTGAAATACTGTACCACCATACCCCTCCTAACGATGGCCAAACTCTGGTTTAATAATGGGTTTGTTTTTTTTTTTACCAATTTTGATATTTTAGACTAAAATTGTGTTTTTAGGTTGATTTATGTTTTTAGACTTAGATTAATGTGCTTTAGCCATAGGTAGGGTGAATATTGTCATTTTGGGTGGTGGCAACCATCATCCACTCACTTGATGTAGTGCTGCCTACTTCTTCTTTAGCCTTTGTCATTCATTTTCTGTTCCTGCCCTCCACTCTTCCTATTTCTCTCATCTTTTCTGTCACTTCTTACTGTGTTTCTTTCCTTTACAGGTGGCTTTACATTGAGTGACAAGCCAAATGGTTTCCTGTAAGCTAAGAAACCATTTACAACGCTTGGTGGTAACCATATAACCAAACCATACGTGCTCCCTACGTGTCAGCAAGTGGGTTGGTGGAGAGTAAGTGCCCCTTCCTGTCAAACAAATAACTCAAAGTCAAATGGCCACCCCTTACGGGATTATGGCGTCTGGCAATAGATAGATAGATAGATAGGGTACAGTTTACTAAGTTTGATTTTTTACCAGACATATTTGGCAATTTTCAGATGTTATTTATTGGTTTTAATGAGTTATTTACAGGTGTTATGCTTAGGTTAGCTTCTTTTACAGCTGTTAGGCTATTTAGATTGGCTTTAAACTTGTTTTGGGGCTCATTTTGGTGGATTTTGGAGTTGGTTTGGGGAGAAACCCAAGGCTGAAAACGTATCCCATTATTTTACATGTTAAATCTACCCTGGTATATGATACCCCACCTAACAATGGGTTTTTACTTAACCTATTTCATTGTTAAACCGGGGTATACCTGTAGTGGTATCTTTTGTGGTGAGGGCTAAACTGGGGTGGTTGTGGTGTTAGGAGTAGGAAATAAGTAAATGATGCAGGGCAAACACAGTGCTGATAAGACAGACAGAACTGACCCCGCAGCACACAAGAAATCACCCAACATAGCGGACGTGGAGTGTTATTCTGTATAAACGGTAGGTAAGTCTGTTTTTGGGTGAAACTGGTCTTTCCAAAGACCACCGCCATCCCTATAAGAAAGTCATGTGCAGCAATTTGAGTTATTAAAGTTAGTTCAGATAGTGTCACCAAATGACGAGAGAGACCCGTATAATTTTTTTTAATTCTTCCCTGGAAAATAATTCACATCATCCTTAAAGGATTTCCTGGACACCCAGTACCTTGATTTTCCCTGATTCTCAGGGCTGGAATTGACCATTTGCAAAGTTTTGGACAACAAAGAAGTTTATTATATCCACCTATTTGTTAGCACCTTTATCCTGTAAGAGTTGGCCACAAACAAATTGCCTCCATGTCATTGTTAGTGTAATAGGAAAAGTATGTGGTAGGATACTTATTGACAGAGTTAGGGAAATACAGAGGAATTAGTTGGAGAAGAACAGGGAGGTTTTAGGAAGGGAAGAGGTTGTGTAGGTCAGATATTCATTCTTAGATCTTTAGTGGAAAAGTTGCTAGAGAAAGGAAAGAAGTTGTATGCAGCCTTCATGGATTTGGAGAAAGCATATGACTTAGGTGGATATACAAGGATTATGGAAAGTATTAAGAATATATGGAGTAGATGGGAAGTTATTGAAGGCCGTGAAGAGTATGTATGAAGGTGCTAAGGCTGCTGTATGTGTGGATAGTGAACTGAGTGAATTTTTCTATTTGAAGGTTGGATTGAAACAAGGATGTGTCATGTCTCCATGGTTGTTCAGTCTGTATATGGATGGGGTTATAAATGAGATACAAGGTAGGTCTGTGGATGTTGTAGTGGCCCTAGTGAGAGAGGGCAGTGTTTGGAAACTTACCAGGACTGTTGTTTGCAGATGATACTGTGTTAAGGCGAAGGGAGCTTCAAGGCTTGGGAGACGGGTTTGGGAGAGTGTGTAAGAAACGGAATCAAAAGGTGAATGTAGGGAAGAGTAAAGTGATGGTCTTTGAGAGAAGGGAAGTCAGTGAAATGTACAGTGAGGTTGGATGAGGAGGAAATGGAAAATGTGAGTACATTCAAGTTTGGGCAGTGTGATGAGTAAGGATGGAAGTTTAGAGGGTGAAGTGCCTGAAAAGGTGCAACAGGGAAGAAAGGTTGTTGGTTCCTTGAAAACAGTGATAAGAAACAGGGAAGTGAGCATGGAAGTGAAAAAGCTAATACATGACAGTATTTTGATACCAACTCTAATGTATGGAAGTGAAGCTTGGACCTTTTTGGAGGGACTGAAGTGAAGAGTGAGAGCAGTGGAAATGAGTTATTTGAGAGGAGCATGTGGAGTCACATGGAGAGACAGACTGACAAATGAGGAAGTGAAGGAGCGTTGTGGTGTGGATGTGGATGAGATAGGAAGTGTTAAGAGAAACACATGTGGTTTGGCCATGTGAAGAGGATGGAGAGTGAGAGACTGATGAGGAGAGTGTATGTGAGTGAGGTGGAGGGGGGGAGAGGGAAGGGGAGGTCAAGGATGAGATGGAGGGATGGAGTGGAGAGGTATATGAGAGAGGGGGGTGTGAGCTGGGAGCAGGGCAGTGAAATGGCGAGGGACATGGTGACATGTAGGCGATTTGTTTGGTGCCACCCCTGATGGGATTAAGGCTTCTAGCAATAGATAGATAGATAGTAATTCTGTTCTCAGTCATTTGGCTGCCCTCCTACCAATTCACACACCCCTCCATCTCAACCTTTGTTTTCCGCTCATCTTCCTCTCCACCTTTCATTTCCCCCTCCACCTTGCTCACACACACTTTTCTAGTCAGTTTCTCTTCAGATGTAATTGGTAATATTAAATAACATTTATATTAATAATTGACATTGATTATTTCGTAGCGTTAAAAAGATATTGTTTGAAAGTAGGAGATATTTTTAAATACAGCATAGGTCATTGCGCTTTTGATTTATTGAGGATGTGCTTAAAAAAAAAATCGCACAACGACTTAGTATACTGTATATCGAGTGAATTATGATGGATCCAGTCGGGATATATTTTTGTCAAAATGGTCACTAACTTTGTGAGGTATAAAAACAAGTTTGGAACCCATCGAAACTGGTACAGTCATCCTTCCCAGGTATTTGCTTCTGCACCCACCTCGCGTTAGGCAAATATTGCATTAGAGAGACTCATGAAAACCTCTATTTCCTTCCGCATCCCTGCCCAGAGTCCACTTTTCCCCCCCCTTGTGGTGCAAATTTTTTTTATCCCCCATTTGAAACCTAAAAGTATTAATATGGTTATAAAAAATACATTAGGTCAATGGGACTTCTTTATTTATTGTACCTTACGTGAGAAGAGTAGACACACGTCACTGGAGTTGAGGTAGAGGGGGAGAACACGAGGCAGGCTGAGGATGATGATGTGGGTAGGAGTGGGCCGAGAATGGAATGCAGGAGGCAGAAGGGAGATAGGGGGGTCCTGATTGATTGGGTGGCTGGGAGAGCGAGAAAGGGGTCCTGATTGGTTGGGTGGCTGGGAGAGTGAGAAAGGGGTCCTGATTGGTTGGGTGGCTGGGAGAGCGAGAAAGGGGTCCTGATTGGTTGGGTGGCTGGGAGAGCGAGAAAGGCGAAGCGTGATTGGCTGGCAATGATGTCAAGTATTGTGAGGCTGCGTGACTCACACCGTGTCACAGCCCGCCCAGTTCAAATTACTGCGTTAAGCTAACAGTGCCTGCGTTAGAATTTTTATTTCGCTTGCTGCTTACCACCAGAAATAAGTATAAAGGGTTGTTTCTGTGGGATGTGAAGATAAGTTAAGAGTACAAAATGTTGTCCCACTGCAGTTAGCAGCATAGTCAGTCCCACTATAATTTCAAATTGAATGTGTTGGCTGTTCATCCCCTGGAGAGCAAGATGTCACTTCAGTAAGCCTAAGAGTTATGCAGTTATTTCTTTCATGTCTCCTACAGTTTCCAACTCACCTGAGCTGGTAGTACATGATACTAGACCCTTACTGTATCAAACCTCGATTTATGAAAGTTGCATCATTCCTGTTTTTGTTTTTATGATCTTGTGTTCATTTGGATATGAACCTAGTGGACTGTAGGCTGTAGTTGTCCTGTAGTGTACGAACTTCATTATGGTGGATAGGAGAGAATACAGGGACATGCATACGACAGGGCACTGAAGCTGCTCAGTTAAATCACTGACACCGCATTTAAATCACTGACACAGTGTCAAGGCATCCCGACCCACTAGTTTAATTTCATATTCAGTACAGTAATCACTCGGTTATCCGTACAGTCCGTATCCATTCATATTCCGTATCCGTTCATTAGGCCTTGGCTATATTATAACTGTAACCAGATTTATTTGTCTGTAACCATTCATAAAAGCCCCGGCCTCAACAGCCGGCCTGCTGCCAACAAGAGTAAATAAAATTTGTTCTGTGGCTCACCGGCTTCTGTGTCCATGCATGGGTAATAAGATATTAACCCACAAGGTGAGTGAGGATGGCTGTACAGATCCCAAACATGTGGTCGAAATCACCCGGCTGCCCTGATCAACGGAAATGTACTGGCTGTGTGCGAGGAAATCAGTCATAAGTCATAAGCTGAGTGATAATGGCTGTACGGGTCCCTACCGAAAAGTGGAAATCCCCTGGCCACCCTAATCACCAATAACACTCCAGAGGTGCACGAGGAAGACAGAGTGTAACCCACAAGATGAGAGAGAATGGCTGTACAGGTCCCTACTGTATGGTCAAATACCCCCAGCCGCCCGGATTAATCAGAAACTCCCGGCCACACACGGCCATCCGCTTCCCTAGTGAATGGTCAAAGTTGCATTGCCTTCCGGAGTACTCGGTCACTCCTTAAGCCTACGATGTACGGGGACCCAGTGTTTCTGCCACTTTGCCACATTTGTCTGGGCGAGCAAAAAGGACCCATGCACTTGTAGGTCAGTGTGTCACTTTTTGCCTGCATTCTCATAGCCAAGCGTGGGTAGAGGCATGGCAACACTGTACACTTCCAAGTGCTACCGCACCTCAGTTCCCGCCTTTGTTTCTCTGTGTGTGGATGTGCTTGGTTGAGGTTAAACAATGGCAGCTTCTATTGTAGCATTTGTGGTGGTGCCCTGCCTTTTGCAGACCTTAATTTCTCCTCTGTGGCATTCCCGTATCTGTGATGATGGCCCAAACACCAACCGAGAAATGCAAGAGGAGGGTTTTGCCTCTGGAGAAGCGTGAAATACTGTATCGGCCAAGGTTGACACGGGATGGCTAACTTCAAGCATTCTGCGTGAATTTGACTTGCCCCGCTCAGCCTTGTCTGATATCAAGAAATCACGGGAGATGCTGTGTCATTACTGACAGGACCACGATGATACCACTCCAGAAGGTGACCGGAAGGTGATGTCCAAGCCCCACTACGTCATCATCGTCCAGTTGACTTTGGTTTGGTTTCACCAGCAACAGGGTGCCAGCACGCTTGTACGTGGGACTGAATTGAAAGCTGCAGCCAAGAACTTTTCACGCCTGCACAATGTGCACAACTTCATGGCTGGTTCTTCTGGTTCTTCTGGTTCAAACTTCGAATTGGACTTACTGGCCTTAAGGCATATGGCGAGGCTTTGGATGCGGCAGTGGGGGATGTTGAGTCATTTCACCAGAAAGTGCAGCGCTTGATCGAGAAGGAGGGCCTTGCTCTTGGTCAAGTGTACAGTGCTGACGATACTGACCTGTTCTTCCGCTGTGCTTACCAACACCCTGGCGGAAGAGATGAAGAGGATTGTGCCTGGTTGGAAGTTGTCCAAACAACATGTCTTTGTGTTGTGCTGTTCCAATGCTAACGGGATGCACTGCTTCAAACCCGTTATTGTTGGATGTGCGAAACAGCCATATTGTCTCCATGGGTTGGTGGATAGCTTGCCTCTTGTGTGGTACCATTCTGTGAAGGCCTGGTTTACCGCAAAGATCTTCAGAGATTTGTTCCTCAGACACATTGTCATGGAAGTTGTCTGTTATCAGATGGAGGAACTTGGAATCCCTCATGGCCAGGTTAAAGCTCTCCTGATCCTTGACAATGCCCTTGTGCATTTGTCGGAGAAAGATTTGGTTGCTGATGGCAGGCGGATTAGGTGCTTTTTTCTTCCACCTAATATGACTGCTCATATTCAACCAATAGACCAGGATGTTGTTGTGGCGGCCAAGAGATTGTACTTTCGGAGGTTCCTCAACAATGTGATTGTGGTGCCTGAGGACGAGGAAGGAGTCGACACATGTGGGGAGTGGACCTTGGAGAATCTGTGGCATTACAACATCAAGTCTGCAATTTTCAACTGGGCCAATACTTGGAAGGAAGTTTCCACCAAAACTTTGGAAAGTGGTTGGTCTTGTCTCCTTCAGGGATGCGAGGCTGTGCACGACTTAGAAGGATTTGATGTGGACAATTTCCACCTTTGGCTACAAAACGCAGGCAAGGATGTGGACATCAATGATGTGAGGGATTGGCTGGATGACGACATCTGTGATCCAAGTTATCAGAGATTGTCTGATGAGGAGATTGCTGCTGCTGTCTCTGCGAGACTGACAGAGGAAAGCAGTGAGGATGAGGACCCTGACTCTGGCCACCCCGCCACTCCATTACTACCTCGTCTTGGTGCGCTGCGGGCCGGTAAGCTCAAATATGCCGAGCACCCTCAGTGTGGCAAGGAGTTGATGCCATTAAGGCTGGCCATGGATCTGCGGGCAGTCAGAGACACTGTCATCTCTGACAAAATGGCTGCACCTTTCGTCAGATGAAGATCGACTCCTTTAGTGTTGAGGATTACATTGCATACTGGAATGTGTGTTTTGATGTCTGAAAACAGCCAAAAGACCTCAGAACACTGCCTAAATTAGGAGGAGTAACGTGCATGTGTGTGTGGTTTTGCGTATTTTTCATTTTTCATTTTTTTCCCTCGTAGTGTTTAAGTTTACATTGCATATTGCAATGTGTATTTTAATGTCTAACAACATCTGGAAGATCGCAGAACACTGCCTAAATTAAGAGTACCAGTACTGTAAGTATTGGTATGATTTTGCATATACAGTATGTATATATACGTGTATATATACAGTGTATATATATATATATATATATATATATATACAGTAGGCGCGGAAAGTGTTGACGCCATCTTAAAAAAGAAAACATTCTTGTGGTTAGCAAGGAGAAACAAATAAATTAACACACCATTGAATTTAGTATTTACTGGCATTCCCCTTCACCTTTATTATCTTCTTAAGGCGTCTGGGGAGACTGATGGCGTAGTTTTGCAGAACAGACGGACTAAAACTGCTCCATAGCTGCAGCCTCAAGTTTAGGCAAAGATGGTGTGTCCATACTACGCAGCTGCCGCTTCATGTGCGCCCATAAATTCTCAATGGGATTGATATCTGGGCTGTTTCCGGGCCAATCTCGAATAAAGGGAACCTCACAGTCTGTTAGCCACTGTTTCACTG
>JAGKTI010006822.1:28557-39295 GCA_018397915.1 Birgus latro | reverse complement strand
ATTTCGGAGGGAACTATGACGTTTCGTTAATAAGTACTGAAAACAATAAAGACGTTGAAATAATCTTTGATTTGCACGGATGCATACAGGTGATGTGTTAAGCAATACCCAAAGCGAATAAGGTGAATGGGAAGATATAAATATTTATCCACTGATGTGAAAGGAAGAATTCTTTCTTGGGTGAACATCGATGAGCAATATAAGGGAACTGCAGTGTTAGTGAGATATGGTTTGTGTGACTGGCGGCAAATGAAGAGACGTGTAAAGGTATGTGACTGGGGACAAATGAATAGACGTGTAAAGGTGAATACAAGACCGAAGCAGTATGGGGTGAAAGAAACTAACAAATGTGAATGGTAGTCAGTTATGGGATCAGGAAGCAAGAGGGGAATGGAGGGAACGGGAGGCTATAGATATAAGTAAAGGGAGTGTGAGGGAAGCATTGAGCAATTAGATAACATTGATAAGGAAGCCCCTGTGGGTTATACGGAAGACATATACAGACTCAAACACACCAACATAGCGATTACCACACATCGACTTAATCGTGCTTTCTCTTCCTACAAGCCCTTCGTCCTCAACCATGTTTTACCCAGTATGCAGAAGATTTAATTCTGACTCACTCTCCTTTCATGAAGAGGGTCATGCAGTTGACCTAATACCTGCCTAATACCGACACAGATATTTTGAAGTATTTCATCACGATAACCTTTTACATATTTTGCTTTGCGATATTATCAGACGATTGTTTTGAGGTCGAGTTACGTTTCTCGTAGTAAAAAAACAAAAAAAAAAAAACAAAAATCATAATAATGGATATCTGTAACAACTTACTTTGATGAGTGTTTCATAAAAGGAAACCAACTGTCAGAATATAGTAATATTAATCTTTAAATACTGTCCTTAGGTGAAAGAGTTTAAGGATATCCATACTAGTTTCTTTCGTCGCTGCATCTGGTTTCAATCCAGTGTATCCATCTAGGCCTCGTTTTCTCCATCTATCGCCTCCAACGTATTCTTATTTTCTGTTTGTCTCTTTCTGGCGGGTCTCCTGCATCAGTGCCATCCTGAAACATACTTGTATTGCATTTTTTGTTCGCCACTATTTTACCCACCATTTCATTACCTTCGCCAAGGAGGTTATGTTTTAGCCCGCGTTCGTTTGTTTGTCTGTCTTTTAGCAGGATTACTCGAAAAGTTTTGAACGGATTGTGATAAAATTCTGTGGAAGGGTTGGCCATGGGCCAAGGTAGAAATGACTGAATTTTGGAACAGATTCGAATCCAGGTCCGGAGTATCCGGCACAATAGCTCCAAAGTTCTCAGTGAATTTCACTGAAATTTTGTGGAAAGGTGGGCCATGGACCAAGAAGGAACGTATTATATTTTGGGGAGGATCCGAATTCCATATCCACAGAGGATACGGATCCTTTTTAATGGCAATGGCAATGGCGGAGGTAAGCACTCTCTGAGTGTTTTCTCGTTCTTATACATCTGTATTCCAGTACTGGACAGGAGCGTCTTCCCGTGGTGGAACCGAATGCAGTCCCTCCTTGGCTTCATTCCATTCCACCAAAAGCTGGTTGGTGGATTTCAGCAATGCCACTTACCACAGTTACTTTCTGTACTTTTGTCCCCTTTGTATTCCCATGGAGTTTACAGCCACCAAGGATGGTACAGCATATGCAGAGTTTAATTTGGCATACACCCGTGTCGTTACTGGTGGCCTGGTTTTAGCAAATCTTTAAGAGGAAGTTACCAAAACAACTGTAGAAACATCGACCAGCATCAAGAAGCACAGGACCATCTTCAGCCATGGCCTGAGCTGAGCTGGACGTGCATCACAACTACATTTCTGTGGCAGATTTTACAGAATCACTGCCTGTTACACTATTGAAGACTATATGCTCTGCTAATAAACCCTGGTGGTTAGACCCGCTGAGAAACTGTCTCGGCGATTGACACGAACTGGACTGGAAATCCCCCCACCCCCCTCCCCCGACAACCCTGGTGTGACAAAAGGCATAAAATGAGCGTGTTTCACCCCACAATCGACCGGAGACCCCGATAGTTGAACCCGATGTGTCAGAGCCGAAGGGTGAACCTTGGCGTTGAAGTATGAGAGGGGCTGGTGCGACCCCATCACTTCCCTCTCTTGGCAGGAGGTGTAAAGTGTCTGTGTCGCTCACCTTCCACACCAGATAATGCCCATCAAAGTGAACCACACCCTCCTCCCTCCTGTAGCAAGAGGAGTAGTGTGTCACCGAGCCGCCACGGGTGTATAATACTGCATTTACTTACATGGACAGGTCTTCAAACATCACTTGCAAACATGTCTTGCTAAATAAGAATTGTACTGAATTTAGTCGTTACTCAGCTCATTATAGTCCAGAAAGTGTTAGGGTTTGATTTCAGTCGACATTTACAGCAAATTTGTACAGTCGTAGTATAGCAGATATTCACATTTGTTTTTTTCTATTTGCGACAAGACCGTCATTTACCAAATCATTGGTGAATGTTGTAATATTGTTACAACAAATACTAACAAAGCTTTCGAACAATATTTTTTTTTCATCTCACGTCACTCTCCCCTTTTGTCTCTCCCGCTGTGTTTTCTGTGAACTCATTCTGTTCTCTGCCGGCCTTCTCTTCTATATAACTTTTTGCCATATCGTGGTCGTGAGAGGAAAGCACCTAACATTTTTCCTGCCATTGTCTATTCTCCTGCTCCCCCACCTTTCAGTATTATTGCCTTCTTCCTACTCCTCTTGTTCTTTGTTACTTTTGCACTTATACAATCTACCAGAAACACTTAACAATAGTACACTAATAATTATAAACTCTCTCTCTCTCTCTCTCTCTCTCACACACACACACACACACACACACACACACACGCACACACACACACACAGTCCGTACCGCTCCCCTCCTCTATTTCCCACCCTTCTCGTGCAGCTCTCTCCCTTACCTTACCATATTTTCTCTTTTTCCCTGTGCTGTGTCCTCCATTTCGTCCCTCGCAATTCTTTCTTCACCTTTCATGTCCCTTTCCTGAACTGCGAGATTCTCAATTACCCGTCTTAATATATGCTGTCTCCCCGTCAGTATGAGTAACGTCAAAGACCCTTCACTGACAGGCTCATCCATTCAGACTCCTAGAATCCTTTGTTTGGCTGTCGATGAAAAAAAAAGTACATGGTTTTCATCCCTATCTGGAAACAGTATATGATTTATGGTATGCTTCTATGGTTACTCTTCTTCATTTTCAACTTGATCACAAATTATCCTTCCTTGTTTTTCTATATCTGTTGTTTTCGGCATTCAGCGCAACTTCTCTAAAGCTGTCAGCAGCGGTAGTCATCTTGGTTCTGTCCTTTTTGAAGCACTCTTCCTTTTACTTATCAATGACTCTTTGATCTTTACATGTAACTGTGTCTAAATTATGGTGATGATCCCAGCCATTACTTCTCTTCCTCTAGCAGCAACGTCCATCACAACGATCACAGTAAATTACGTGCAGTGAGAAGGTTGTCACACCTAGCTTTGGTGTCTTCTTTCGATACTGTAACTGCGATAAAGATACTCTCAGTACTTTAAACTCTAATATAGCCATCTTTTTCACTTTGCTTCTTGACAACCTTCCACATGACTGTCTTCATGTAGTCAGTGGTGTGCAATTAAGTCCCTTGCCGTTTTTCCACATTCCTTGTGTTTATCTTACTCCTGATGTATCTTGAAGGAATATTAGAGTTTTCTATCAAGATCATTATCCCAAATACATAACGTGTTGGACCTACTTCATGTCACCAGCCCCGCACAGTTTTGACGCCTCACACTCCCTTCCCTCCTCTCCATTTTCCTCTCCTTCCGTTCTGTTTCAGTCTCCATCCCCTGTGCCCTTCTCCCTGCCGCTTGGTAGGGAATCCAGCACCTTGTAAAAGCCTGGAATGTGTGTGTGAGTGAATGTGTGTAGTCCAATAGTCCATTTATTGTGGGTAGGAGCAGGGGTGTGACGGGTGGACAGACAGTCGACGGGAGCAGTGACAGCAGCGGGAGAAGCAGAAGGGGCAACGGGATAACGAGAAAATGGACAGCAACAGAGAAGGAACTAATTCAATGACAGGGGTATCAAGAAAATATAATGAGTAAATGTAGGAAGACAAACACATGGAGGATGGGAAAATACGACTCTAAAATATTTCATCCACCAATCAGATGAAAGCTGCGTATGGAAGCTGCACGATGGATGCTTGAAGGTATATCTGTATTCTCATTAAGGTACTGGGGTGAGACTATATATTATGGCAAGAGTATGAAAAATAAAGAATGACGGCAGTGCAAATGAATCTTAAGGAATATATATGTGTGGGCTACGTAGACTGGATAGAATGAGAAGCATAAACATTCGTGAAAAATGTATACATATACTTAAAAAAATAACTAGAATAGAGTGTGATTAGGTTCGTTACTTCGCTAGTAGACAGCATATGGTACAGGGCAGCAATACATAGACTTGGAAGGGGGTGGGGGGGGTGCTGTCTTTATTCTGCAACGTATCGCCAGTCACAGTTGGCATCGATAGGCTGTAAGTTGGAGCAGGTCACGGGAAGTTGTCCACCTTGGGCTTCGTAGAGTTGACTGTAGGGGAGTTACTTGGCTAATAGACAATGTATGGTACGGGGCATCAACACACAGACTTGGGTGGGTGTTCCCTTTATTCTGCAACTTTATTGTGGTGCGTGTGTGTGTGTGTGTGTGTGTGTGTGTGTGTGTGTGTGTGTGAAACACAAAAAAAAACTTAATCCATGTGTGTGTATGAAACTTAAAGCCAAAAGCCTTAATCCAGTATTGAACAAGCTTCGTGGAAGTTGTGAGAGTCAGCCAAGGAGAAAACCAACTGTTTCTTACAGCAAAGGTCAAAGGTGAAGGTCACAGGAATAGGGCAAATTATATACTAACAAGATCAATTTATACAATTTTTATCCAGTTTATATTTACTACGTGCTTCCTATCCGGTTTATAACTTTATATACACTACCTGCTTCCTAACACTGATGTGAAATAATTGTCGAACCCTCTCACGCTGCATTCGACGTCATGCATTCCTTGGCGATGGTAAACACACATGTACCCTCAGACACAGGACGTCACTCAAAGTGTATTTTTATTTTTGTACGATTTTCTTCAGCTTGAGAAAAACATTTGGATCAAGGGGCATCAGATATAGCCTTCTCTCTCTCTCTCTCTCTCTCACACACACACACACACACACACACACACACACACACACACACACACGCACACACACACACACACATACACATTTCCTACCGCTCCCCTCCTCAACATATCTTCCTACCCTCTCCTGAGCTTCCCTGCAATCTTCTCCCGTACCTTACCAACTTCTCTCCTTCCAGAGCGCAGTCCCTTCCTCTTCTTCCCTCACAAATTCTTCCCTCCCCTTCCCTTCCTCATTTCTGAACCCGTGTCGAGATTCTTGAACACATTCTTTTTCACAATCAGTCTCACCTTCCAGCATGAGTACCACCAGAAACACTTCACTGGCGATCTTAATTCATCACAAGCAGTGTCATTATAATCTTTTTTTGGTCATTCGATGGAGCTTCAATGCTGTGTTAGTCGTACACTGTTTTCGTCCATGTCTGCAGCAAATGTTTGAATCTAAACTGGACGCAAATAGTGTCTTCTTTACATAACATTGTTTTTCCTAGTTATTCTATATATGCTGCTTTATACTTCAAACGTTAACCCCCCCCTCCCAGAAAAAAAACTCGACAGTAGTCATCAAGGTATTGTATTTTCAGAAACACTCATCCATTTGTTTACCAGTAACACCATACTTTCTACATCTAGTCATATCCGCTTATATGCTCATCATTCCATTCTTCACTATTGCACCCACTAATGACAATCTTCATTACAAAAGTCACAACAATATCTAATAAGATAAGGATTTTGTCACGCCTAACTTACGATTTGTCAGTTTTATTGAATATGGGAAAGATAATCTCGTTAGTTTTAATTTTCACTTGTAGTCAACAATGAACAATGAAGTTCCATGCCTTTTATCTATATGTCATACATCTCTTCTCGTGATCACTGTTGGGGAGATGCAGTACATTTCTTGCAAAATAATCCTCTTAAAGAGTGGGTGCACTGAATCGAGTACATGTCTCCTGCCTTGTATAGTTTCTGACGTCTCACGTTCCCTTGCCTCCTCTCCATTTTCCGCTCCCTGTATTATTTAATTCAATTTTCCTCCCTGTCCTCCTCCTCATGCATCTTGCGACTGGTAAATGTCTGGCAGAGGTGCTCCTTGTAAACGTCTGGCAGGGGTTGCTGTGGACAACCTGTTTCTTGTGGGCGGGAGCAAGGGAGGGACAGGAGGACAGATGGTGGAGGAGAACAACAGAAGCAGCAACAGCAGTAGGAAAAGCAGAAGGGGGAACAGCATCAAGGAAAGAGGAAGTACTTCCGGTAGGAGTTGGATCACATGATAGGAGGATCATGAGGAGGAGGAGAAGGAGGTCATGATAACTTATAGATCACGTGCATGAGGACAGCGACAGTCACCGCGGCTACTGTGTAATGCATCATCGGTTACGGTATTAATTTATGCTCACTCTCGAGACGCACTCATTTTCTGTTGGACGATAATTTTTGTAGGTAGAGTGTAATTACCAAGATCAAAGCTCTTTTAACGTGCTCATGAAACAGACCTTGATAACACACATGTTCTTCGATGTAAGATGTTTATGGTGCAGTACAGTTTAATCACTATTTTTCATTTTAATAATTGCTAGTTACTCTGCAGTTACATTTTATATCGTGTCTGTTCTTACACATGTTACATCTCTGCATGATGCTTTATTCTTCCGGGTTCCGGGCGTTCTCTCATACCTCTTTCTTGACAGTAGAGATTGCATGATTCACGCAATTTTTTTCACTTGTAATTTACTTATACAATGTAGTAATAAAATGCAAATAACACATTATTCAGTGTCATATGCAATATACATTGGTCAGATAGAGATGTTATGGAGCGCCTAATCTCACAAGAGTACATAAACACAGTATATCTAGGAACACCGTAGTGCCTGTAAATTAATCTGGAGGGTATTTGCGGCAGGAAATCAGGACTTAATTTTAGCCACAGTATAGGGAAGAAAATCAGTAACAAAAGTATCGAATGAAAGTTGTGACAGTTAGATTACCGAACGTTTTTGAAATCTGTGAATATATTCTTTTTAACGAGAATTTTCACTTTTCCTTCCAAGCTGTAGACAAACTTCTCCAGCTAAACTTGAATGTCGCAGGAAGTTGAAAAATAATTGACTTGTTCTTGATCCCAGAGGCGCCAAAACCACATTCAACATACTCAAATCGGTAGTTGGATGTTTAGTAGATTTCATATCTTCAAAAATATCACATATACGATGTATGCACAGTACCGTAACTATCTCAAGGGAGTATGTTTTTCTAAAGGGTCATCTTATTTGCTGAAGGATTCCCTATTCAGCAGATGAAACACAAACATGACTTACAGTGACTCAAAAACTTGTACGGTACCTTTATTACACACACACACACATTAACCCTCGAAACTGATTTCCAAAGCGGAAGGTCAGAAGAGAGAAAATATTAATACTGAATAATTAGAGAATGAACAGTAGGAGAAAAGAAGATGGTATGAAATGAATGGCTGGGACAGTGTACACTGATGAATGCAATAAGAAAGAAGGTAAAATAATTCAGAATATAAAGGACTGGAATACTGTAAGCAAAAGAAAGAATTATAATCTTGGGAGAAACTCGATGTTTGCACTGGAAAGGAGGAGACACTGGGAAATATTGGAAAAAAAAGGGAAAAGGGAAGAAAACCGTGGTAGATATTGAAAGTAGGACAAACATCATAGAAGGGAGAGAAAGTAATGAAAAGTGGAAGAGTGGAAAATGTTTAGATATTGATGACAGGAAGATGTATATGAAAAGAAGAAAAGAAAGACGAGGAGACGCAAACAGAATATTCTTATAGGAGTGTACACTATGTGAAAGACATTATGTACTAACAATTGGGCCTCGATTTGGAATTGTGCAAATATATTAATATAGTGAGGAGGAGGATTTTACAACAAGTGCTCCATGTATTCATAGATGGTTTATTATAACACAAAAGATTCAGCTTATTAGAATTTACCTGAATGCAGTCATCCATTAAAAAAAAATAACTCTTTGACCAACAACCCCAGGTTTCAACATTAACCAGTTTAAAGTTGTGGGTGGGTGATGTGCGGGTGGCATTTTGAAAGAGGCTGGATTACCCTCTTGACCACCCTAGTGTTGGCTCACTGGTAAAGTGTGGACGAGTTGGTGGGTGGAGCTAAGTGTGTCGTGCATGGGGGTGGTGTAGGGGGAGAGGGGAGAGCTGCCACACCATAGGGGGGAGGGGAGAGCTGCCACACCATAGGGGGAGAGGGGAGAGCTGCCATACCAACACTCTCAGTGACTTGAACATGGGTAGGTAATACTGGCATTGGTACACCGTAATACTGGCCTGGTTACACCATAAAGCTGACAACTGTACACAATAATAATGGAGGCGGACCACCAGTATTTACATTTGCAAAAGAGCACAAATTTACCATTTCCTCTTTCTTAGTGGTAAGATATTATAATACTGACCACAACCATCGATTCTCCTCTACATTCAGTGATCCGTCCGATGAACAGCCTACTTTTCCTCTATCTTTATCCTTCTCAGTACGATCACTCTCCTCTAAATTAAATAAAACTGATAATATCAATAATAATGTAGCACAAATCTCTCTTAGCGATGAGGAAAAATTTTGTTTCTCTATCTCCCCAAATCCACTTCCTCATCAGAATGCATTCCTACAAACCATTTGTTATGTCTTGTTTGACTAACAATTATTTTGACTTCCCTCTGTATGATCTATGTTTCTCTGACTAATTGTTCTTGTTTTGACGCTTGTAAACAACGATTATAATCAAAGTGTCATCAAAACCGAGATAGAACATGATAAATGACAAGCGTCTCATTCCAAGACAAATAAGGGATAAAAACGTTACAGTAAATGAGGGTTGGCTGATGATGTATGACAATCTGGTTCATTTAGCCAGGCTCAGAACAGGAAATCACCTAGCCATACTCAGCTACCAGCTCAGATTTGCGTTGCATGGAACCACAGATGACACGTACCCAGCTTCTAGGTTAAGTACACAGAGGGCTACACAAATAATGCAGCACTACACAGCACATGCCACAATAAGACGCATACACAACCTCAGCAGTGCAGGGGACCTATGGGACAACCCGTTAGGGGCGGTTGCTTACTTCCAGTCGACGAGTCTGCTCGCAGACAGGCAGGGGTTGAGGAACAACCCCATCAAGGTAATTTATCTAGGACGTCAACAACTAAGGTCATTATAACTAGCTTTAATTACGAGGGAATTAGTTACCTGACACAGGGGCCATTAGTACAACAGATTAGAGGCTCCAAGAAGCTATCTTAATTTACAATGAGCCCGTAAATCATTAGGCTGCTGCAAGGTGGGTCAGCAGTAAGTATATCCTTGTTGGGTTGGAAGAGATATGGTTGTGAAGGCAGTAGTTAAAATCAGGTTCAGGTGGTTCTGTTTTTGTAAATCTAGTATGACATATAAATACCTTCCACCGACCACTGTCATAAACATAATTAGCAACGAACGAGCAGATTATGGCGGGTTCAAAGATGGGAGGAGAGAGATTTTTGCATGTTAAAAATGAGCTTGTCTTTTTTCGTAATCGTGTTAGAAATAACAGTTTAGTCAAAGACAAGATGTGCCACAGCCTCATCCCGCTGATGCTGAAGTAACTGCTGCGATAAACGCTGTGATAGGAGGTGGAAAAGTTAAGGGCAGTGTAATCAGCATATGATTGGATAGGCCAACGTCCAGCTCAAGTCGTTGATGAATAGGAGAGAGAGAAACGATGAAAGGACAGGACCCTCAGTAACAATACTTCTGGCAGCTTTGGCAGATCATTGGCAGAGTACAACAGTGAAATGACCAGAAAGAAAATTGGAGATGAAGGTAAAGGTAGAAAGACAGAAACGGTAAGAGGGCAGTTTATAATTAAATGAATTTTGTCATATTCATTCAAAAGGCAAGTGCAATGGCAAGTTTTTCACCAAAATCTCAGGGGGAAGATGACAAATAATCTGAAAGTAACGCGAGAAACCGTCAGTAAAGCGTGCCAAGAGGAACCCTTACTGAAAATCAGAAAAAAAATTATGAGGCATAGGAGCTTTGAAATCTTGTTGCAGAGGATAGACTCAAGCACTTATGATATGGAACAGATTAAAACAATTAGGCATTAACAGAAGCCTTGGAATGATATCTTCTCTTTGGGTGAATTTTGTGATGACAAGTTTCTAGCATGAAGGAAAGCTGGAAGCCGACAAAGCCAAACAGTTTGCCTAGGCAGGGTGTATGCACGGATCACAGTTCTTGAGAAAAACAGGCGATACCTCCTCAGGACCTTAAACGTGATTAGTAATGATGCTTGAGAAGATAGCTTTTCTGTTTGTCTGTCTGTCTGTCTCTTTCTCTCTCCACTTATCAACCCTTACTTTTTCCAAGCTTTTTACCACCGGCAGCGACTCTCTACAGCTTTCACCTTCAATTTCCTCCCCCACACTAAACTTTCCTCTCCC
>JAGKTI010006822.1:10798-21725 GCA_018397915.1 Birgus latro | reverse complement strand
CCTTCCTCTGTTGTAAATAGGTGATTAGCTATCTTAGAGCTAAAATAAATTTTCTTCTTTTCTGTGGATCTCATTCAGACCTATTGTCCCAACTAATGTACTCTAAGTCAGTCATTAAGGTATCGAGCTCGTCATCTTCTGCGTGGCTACTTACATTGTATGTGTAGAATTTCATGGATTATAGTTTCTTTAATATCCTGGTCTCTGATTTGCTGAGACAGTCCCTATTCACCTTCGGTGGCATACTGCCTGTAATCACAGGAGGCAATGCAGTTGGACCTTTAGTAAACAATGATCCGATAGGAACCCCTATATAATTATTTCCAGTAGAATTCGTATTTGGCTGGGGGTATTGTGGCAAATAATCCCGCCTCCCTGCCACATAGTTTCTGGTAAGAAGCATATCATGTGCCACCTTATTCAGTGTATTTGGTGGAGCCGTGTGTATCTATCTAATGGGGGGGGGGGGTCCCATGGTCCGTGCCACCTAAGAAGGGGAGCCTAGCAAGGGACCCTCCATATATGTACAGGGCTTCACCGACTGTGCTGAATTAGGGGGCACATAAGTTACATCTCACCAGAAACTGAGTGGCAAGGAAGTGAGATTATTTGCCACAATCCCCCCTACCAAACATGATTTCTACTGGAAATTATTATACAGGCATTCCCATTCCTTCCATGGCCAAGAGCCATCTAAGCGTTCCTTGTGCATTACGGAGGTTATTCTCTCGGGCATGAAGCCATACATTCCTTTCTCACATCCTTTGACAAATGCAAGAAGAAAACAAAAACTCAGTTTGATCACGCTTGTTCTACTGCTGCCCACAACAGGAGAAGGCCTACAAAAGGTACCGGAGCCAGCACACTCCGGAATCTCGCCTCTTTTATATTTCTGCCCGAAATCATGCTGTCTGTTCTTCGCTCTGCTATTAAAAAAAAAAAAAATCTTTCGTACTGAATGCTCTGAACACTCCAACTGAATTATTTCCGTTCCTTCTTGCATATTGCCAAAATCCTTCCTAACAACTTTACCTCCTCCTCCTCCTCTCCTCTTTTCCACTCTAATGGCTCTGTAGCTATTTCTTCTACAGATAAGATGGGGTCTCTCCTGTTGTCCTCACGAACTGTGTTTCTGTGCTTACACCCTGCCTAGGTCAACTCTTTCACCTATGTCAATCAACTTGTACTTGCCTTCTTGCTGGAAGTTTGCTCTCATGCACCCTGTCCCAAAGGAGGGTGACTATTTCCATCCCTCTGTCTATCGCCCAATTTCATTAACATCCTGTGTTTCAAAAGTGTTCGAGTCTATTCTTAGCAAAAAACAAAAATAAAGCATCTTTCCTACCACAACTTTCTCTTTGATCGTCAGTATGGGTCCCGCCAGGAACGCTCCACTGGCTTTCAGACTCATTGTCATCCTTGTCTTAAAAGTTTTTGATCGAGTCTGGCATAAATCTTTAACTTCCAAACTGCCCCCTTACGGTTTCTATCCTTCTATCTGTGCCTTCATCTACAGCTTCCTCTCTGGTCGTTCTATAGCCGCTGCTTTAGACCGTCACTGTTCTTTTCGTAGACCTATCAATAGCTGTGTTCCTCAGGGCTCTGTCCAATCGACGACTCTCATCCTTATATTTATTAATGATCCAGGCTATATATCTAACCCTATTCACTCATATGCTGATGAGTCCACCTATCACCTTTCCATTTGCTTCCCACAGCATCCAATTCAGCAGTCCCTTAACAAACAAAGGAAGAGGCTATGGCTCTCCCTGGGCTCATTTCTCTGACTGGGGTAAAAAAATAATCTTGATTTTAATGCATCAAAAACTCACTCCTTACATCTATCAGTCAGGCAATATCCTCCACTGGACTCCCCTCTAAATCTTAACAATATTCAGCTCAATGCTGCATAACCTTTAAATATACTTACGGTTTCATTCACCCGGGATTTATCTTGGAAAGAACATATTACCTCTTTTGTAAAATCTGCTTCCCAGAGACTGGGCGTGCACATCCGACTCAGTGCTTTCTTTACCCCTGCACAGCTGTTGACTCTATACAAGGGTTTTGTTGTCCCGGTGTAGAGTACAACTCTCATGTGTGGGAAGGCTCCCCACATACAGCTCTACTCAACAAGGTGGAGTTAAAGGCTTTTCATCTTATTAACTCTCCTCCTCTTACTGACTCCCTTCAGCCTCTGTCTTTTCACCGCACTGTTGCATCTTTATCTCTTTTCTATCGCTACTTCAATGGTCACTGCTTCTTTGAACTATCTGCCTGCATCCCCCCACCACTATGGCAGGTGCGTAGCACCCGTCTAGCAACAAACTCTCATCCCTTCTCTGTCCAGCTCTCTAATGCAAGAGTGAAGCATTACTCCCAATCCTTCACGTATGCAGCAGGTCGACTCTGAAATTGTCTCCCTTTGTCTGTATTTCTTTCAAACGCAGTTTGTCCAGGCTTCTCGAAATGAATGGATCATGAATATGGCTCTCTGTTTTCTTGATTTTGTTTTTTCTTGGAGGAAACAATTTGCAGGCTCCTGGCCATTGGGTCCTTCTTATTTGCATAAAAAAAAAATCATCAGGAGCAACAGCAGATGCAGAAATTGTGAAGCAGCAGAAGAGCACTAACGGCACCACCACCACCATCACCAACAAACGTAACAGCAACACCATCAATATTAACAGCAGAAGCAGCAGCAACAATTGCCTGACACCAAAACCATACCAGCAACAGTAGCTGCAGCAACAGTAACAGAATCAGGTGCAGCAGATGCAGCCGGAGCTGTAGCATATGCCACCAGCAACAGCAGCAGAGGCATAAACATGACTGCTCGAGAGAAGCACGAGTAACAGCAGCAGTAGAGGCTGAGCAAGTACAAGTAATATCACCAGCCCTAACATCATTACCTCCAATAGCACGATCATCATCAAAAACATCACAGCTGCAGGACTGTGGATTACAGCAACTACACCGACATTAGTTCCACTGCCAACACCACCACATCAACTGGCACCAGCATGAACATGGTCAGCAGCACCAGCAACATTTTCTCCAAAAGCATCAGCACTAAAATCGGATTAAACACTGGCACCGGAACCAACAGCAGCAGTATACAGCTACAACCACCACCATCAACAAAAACTACTACAACAACAGAAACAAAAACAACATGGCAAAAGCAACAGCAGCAGTGGCAGCAGCAGGGGAAGCAGATTCGGTAAACATATGCTGTATTTGCGGCAGCAGAAGCACCTTACCAAATCAGTTCTTCTTCCTGATGATCTGTTATGTTTTTCTGATAATTTATGGGATGTCAAAATAACCGTTTCATGCAAAATATGTTTCCCCGTTGTTTTTAGCTCTGTTCTTCTGTGTCAATTGGTTTGATTCTTCAGCGCAATGGCGGAAGAGACTGTCCTAACCTACCTGTTTAACTAAACCTAACCTTACCCAGCCTAACCTAACCTAACGTAGCATCCAGTTGGGAAGTTGGGAAATGAAATCCATCTTTGAGTACGTTAAGTAATATTCTTCCATTACACCGGAAACAAATAACAGTGGGTACGGCTTAAGGAACGTGATGATAAAAACAGTGGGGAATTTTTCAGCAGGAAACGGCAATTTACCACCCTGAAAATAATCAGAAAGATAGAGAAAACCAACTGCATGAGTATGAACTGAATTGGCAAGGTCCTTCTACTGCATCAAGTAAATCATACATTTCTACAGCTTCAAATACTCCCACCATCTCCACAGGAGAATCAGTAGACCAAGGAGCAGCAGCAGCAGCAGAAGTAATAGCCATATAACTGTCATAACGAACAGCAAAAACACCACCACGAGTTACCCCTCCACCAGCAGCTATACTGATGGGAGCAGCAGCTAAAGCAGCTCAGCCACCACCACAAATAGCAAAGGCACCAAATAATGCAGCGTGGACAGCAGCACAATTAATACTACTGAAAGAATTCTGACAGTCACCACCATCTCCAGGTGTCCACCCACCACCATAGCCAGCAGAAGCAACACCATCACCATCCAAAGCAAAGGCAGGGCAGCAACACCACTACATCCTCATGTATCACCAGTAGCAGACGCAACAGCAGCTGCTGCTGATGCTGTTGCAGTCCAACAGTAGACGCATTATGGTGTCAGTAGGATGAGCAGCAGCACAGTCACAAACAGTAGTAGAAGTAGCATAAGTATCATCAGCAGCAGTAGCAACATAAGCAAAAGCATTAGAAAGTGCAGGAGCACTAGTACATGCAGCAGTCCCAGCAGCAGTGGCGGTGGAAGCTGCATCGTCAAATTTAGTTCCAACATCGATTGCTACTGCTGTCCCTACAGAAGCAGAAGTAGCAACAGCAGCAGTTAAACGAACAACAGAAACCACAAAAGAAGCAGGACTTTCAACAACAGCAGCAAGAGCAGTAGCTAGAGAATGATCACCGGCAACAGTACCTACTGCAGCAGCAGCAACAGGCAAAGCAACAGCAGAAACTGCAACAGCAAAATGAGCACAGTCACAAGAAGTTGGTGCATTAGCAACAGCAGCAGCATTAGCACAAGCACAAGTAGAAGCAGTAACAAACACCACCACCAGCATAAAAAAAAACAGCAGCAGCAGCCGCCAAATCAGTGGAAGTGTCACTGGCTAAAGAGAATGCAGCAACCAGCAACTGAAACAGCAGGAACAGAGGTAACCACAATGGCAGTGGCTGTACCAGCAACAGTGGTAGTGATAATGGCAGCAAAAAGTGGAACATCCTCCTCAGTTGCCACAGCAGAAGCAGGAGGTGCTCCAGAGACAGTTTTAGCAGTAGTGGAAGGGAGCAGCTATAGTGCAAACTACACAGTCACGGCAGCGGTTGCGACAACAGAACCAGTACCCACAGCAGCAGCAGCTGCAGTAGGAGCAACAGCAGGGTAACCTGCCAAGGCAGCAGCAGCTGCTGCAACCATAGAAACAGCACCTATAAATGTAGCAGGACTACTTGAAGCAGTATGGGTTCTGCCAATAGCATCAGCAGCAGTATCAACAGCAGCAGGAAAATCACCAGTACCAATAGAAGAAGCAACAGCACACCATTTCCAGCAACCACAATAGAACCAATAGCAGTAATATCGCCGGGAGCAAAAGCAGCCGAAGGTGCAGCTGCAGCAGCAAGAACAACAACAGTAGCGGCAACAGCAACAATAACAACAAAAAAATGCAGTAGAGGCAGCTATAGCAACGCCAGAGGTAGAGGGAGCAGATGGATGCAGTTAAAGCAGCAGCAGCAGCAATTCTCGGCACCACTGATGAAGCAAAAACAGATGCAAAATCAGACGCAGCCAAAACAGCAGTCAAAGCATCATAGCAGACAGCGGAACCATCACCAAAGGGCAATAGCTGCACCACAAACAGGACCAGCACCAACATCACCACAGAGTAAACTTGCAGGATAAGAGGTAGAAAATGGGTATTATTTTAAAGAACTCAAACAATAATTATGCAAGCACCCACGTAAAAATGTCCACTAATTTCAAACATTAGGCGTAGGGTATATACATACCGATGGTTACAAGAACACACTACCACTGCGCCACAGTGGCTCTGTATGTTGGGTGTTGGCCTTTATTTCATCGACTTCCTAACAGCAAATCAAGCTGGGCATGTCCTGTAATATCAGGGCCCCTCTCAAGCTTCACGATACTCAACTCAGTTTCATGTTGACTCAGAAGTATTTTCGGCATGTCTCATTCTGGCTGGCCTGTGAAACATGCAAACTTTGAATTAGCACACCGGACTTAGCCCGGCTTATCTTGCATTCGGCTTGAGACAGACTCAAGTTCCAGATCCGTCCCAAATGTCATTCTTGCAGTCGGCCCGTTGTGTAGGCATAAGAAAACCTATAACGAACATGAATAAACACAGAAGCAATACAAATTAAAAGATGGGGAAGAAAAATAATACAGACGAAATAATGTGGAATGGAAATGACGATTACATGGAGAAAAACAGTGGTATAAAAAAAGAGAGAAAAGTAAAGGAGGATTGGTATTCTTGGTAAGAACAAATACGAACCGAAATATGAAGAAGGAAGGGGGTGATGATATGAATACTGAATAATTTTTAAAAAGCAAGCAAGGCAAATAGAATATTAATGAGCAACTAAAGAGCTGGGGTGGACGAAGAAGAGAAGCGAGACGCGTAGATAGGGAAAGACTAATTGGATGTGTTGGGGTAACGACCAACTAAGGGAAAAATTCCAGTTAGCAAAAATATTAAAGATCATGTAATATTTTGGGCAAAGTTGACGGATGTCAGACATTTTAGTAAAATATACTCTTTTCTGTCTGTTTAGTGTCTGTTGGTGCAGCCTGTGAGAGGTGGTCTCGGCAATAGAGTGTCTTGGCTTATCTCCTGCCAATTTTCTTTTCCCAAAGCGCATCACACTCCTTCACGTTTTCTCTCCGTTTCGTTCTCGGTCTACCTCTCCTCCCTCCAGCAGTCCTTGCTCACTCATCCTCTTTGTTAATCCGCAGCGCTTTATCAAGAAAGGAAAATAACTCTAAGACTCAGAAACCTGAAGCCTAATAAATTCCGTGGAGCATAATTTTAGAAACCATAAATGAATTGCAAGAACTGTGAGTTTCAGGGAGATAAGATGAGAGCTTCAGGGATCAGCAAATGTACAGATACAAAAGGTGTTTTCAGTGCAGTTTAATCGTGGCCGTCTGCAACAGCAGCTACAGAACGACCAGAAAGGAAGCTTGAGATGAAGGCGCAGATAGAAGAATAGAAACCGTAAGAAGGCAGTTTGAAAATTAAATATTTATGCCAGACTCGATCGAAAGCCTTTGAGATGTCAAGTGAAATGGTAAAAGTCCCGAAAGGAGGATGATCATGAGTCTGAATGGCAGGTGAGAAGATCGCCAGTCGCCAGAGGAGCGTCCTTAGCGGAACCCATACTGACGATCAGAAAGAAGGCTGTGATAGGAAAGGTGCTTCTTTTTTTTTGTGTTTGTTTGTTTAGAATGGACTAGAAAACTTTTGAAACATAGGGTATTAAAGCTATTGGTTGATAGAGAAATGGGAATGGTCACCCTTCTTTGGGACAGGCTGAATGAGATCAAATTTCCAGCCAGAAGGAAGGTGCAAGTTGATGGACAAAGGCGAAAGAGTTTACCTAGGCAGGGTGTAAGCACAGAAGCACAGTTCTTTAGGACAACAGCAAGAACCCCATCAGGCCTATATGCCTTTTTAGTACTGAGGCCGGTGATGGCAGAAAATATATCAATTGTAGAAATTTTAATGTCAGCCATGAGGATGTCAGAGGGGGGAAGCGATGGAGGAACAGCACCCCAATCGCCAAGGTGGAATTGGAGGAGAAAGTTTTGCGATGAGTTCTGCTTCATCAGTAGAAGAAATAGCTACACAGCCATCAGGGTTGAAAAGAGGAGGGACGGATGATAAGATAAAGTTGTTAAAAAGGTTTTTGGCAAGGAGCCAGAAGGAACGAGAAGAATCTGAGTTGGAGAGTGGCAATTAGTACCAGTGAAAACATTTTTAGCAGGGCGAAGACAGACGAAATGACTGTGAAACCCACCATGAGTATGAAGGACAGTGGTTATGGATAGGCTGAGGTAGTAATAGATTAGTGGTGCGTGGGTAGTGGTGCAGTAATGGTGAAGGTGTAGTGGTGAATAGGTTGTGATGCAGAAGTAATGGTGCAAGAATAGTGGCGCAGAGATAGTTGTGCAGGAGGAGTGGTGCAGGGAGAGTAGTTCAACAGAAGAATTATATTCACATACTGAAATGTTATATATATTGCAAAGACACAACAGTTTCGGGCCGGCAAGAAGCCATTTGGGTTCAGGTCGGCACTGTTGCTCTCTTCTTTGTAATTTTCCATGTTTGGATCTAATTATTACTTGGTATATTTTCACGACACTGAAATCAAGGCCCGGTAGCAGTCGAGTTGCTGTCCTGTCATCACCTTTGTAATGTATGTCTCTTTACAATAATGATCCGCACCATCGTTTTCTTTTGAATCGTGTTTCTTATATAAAAGCTTGTATACATGCTTTTTGTGTAGAAAGTATATTTTCTTCCACAACAAATGCATGAATGTAGCAGTGTTCTCTGTTCTGCTGCGTCATCTTTATAAATAAATAAGTAAATAAATTGATACAGTATTATTTGATATTCTTGTCCCTGGTTATTTTCCTTAAGGGCAAATGGTTTTCTATAAATGAACGAACACATCATGATTATAAATGCCTTATATTTAACCACGATTAACAGATTCAGCGTATTATATTAGGTAACATGAATGAGATACACTATCAATGAAGCAAAAAAACACAGAAGGATTCGAGTAAGTGATGAGCTGTGATTGACGCACCATTTAGCTCTGTTTATATTAAAAAAAAGTCGTGAAAAACAGCATGTTGGCACTATCATCGTCGGAACAACTGCACCATTTTATTGCAGCTAACGTCACACGATTATAATACCCAGTTGACGGGGTGAGTCAGTGGATTCTGGGTATTAGAGATAATAACTCATTTTAATATACTGTGATCATTTAGTGAATGGTTCTTGAACATAAGGATACTGAATTTTATACAAATTCTAAAAAAAAGAAAACGAAAAAACTCCTATACTGTAAATTAGTTTTTGCTGAATATTCCCCCGTCTTGGGGTTGCTGGAATAAATTATGAGAGAAAAACCCTGCCATGACAGGATTAATGGCAGCAGTATTAACACATAAGGCCAGCGTAGCCCCTTCAGGCCTAGGACTTATTTATGCAGTTTATTCGTGCATGGCTGTAGGGGAGAGCACCCACCATCCACTCATTCGATGTGGTGCTACCTTCAGGCCACTCTATATTGAGTAACAAGCCAAAAAGTTTCTTGTAACCTGGGAAACCATTTGCTACGTTGCGTGGCACCCAGATAAACAGAGCATGGCTGGTGGTCAGGTGGGAACAATGTGACCCTATCGGATGTGGACCGTGATGGTTTACAGCCGAGGGGGCTTTGGTGGTTATTGCTCACGTAAAGCCATTCACGGAGGAGCAAGGCTAGTCAGCTTCTATTTGTGTGGTGTGGTGTGGTGTGATGTTCTGATATGGTGTGATGTTATGGTGTGATGTAATGATATGGTGTGATGTGATGTTATGGTGTGATGTGATGTTATGGTGCTCTGTGGTGTGATATAAGATGTGGTGTGGTGTGGTGTGATGTAATGATGCGGTGTAGTGTGAAGTGATGTTATGAGGTGGTGTGGTGTGAAGTGATGTTTTGAGATGGTGTGATGTGATGTTATGAGGTGGTGTGATGTGAAGTTATGATGTTGTGTGGTGTGTGATGTTATGTGATCAGAGTGGTATTGCGTGACGTGGTATGGTGTGGTGGCTTCGCTAAAGTCGCTAAATTCTACAAGAGTTTAACTTCATACATCCGAAAATCGTTAATGAGTGTCAGGGGGAAAAGACGGCCCTGTAGATGGTCTTGCATCTCTTATAAAGTCTCGGTGTAAAAATTCAAAATATAAATTGCATTCCACGCCCCTAGTGTCAAAATAACGCCAACATAATGCAATGACAACCTGCTTATTCCGATGATAGTGTTTACATCAAATCCCCGCTACTTTCAGGCGATTATAAATAATTATGGAGAGACTTTTCCATCTGAATGAATAAGGCGGAATTCATGAACTTCGTTAAAGCGAGAGTCATTTCCGCAATTGAAAGAAATTGGGTGGAAGGAGCAAGAATGAAAAATATATGTATCATTTTATTGCAGCGGTTAAAGCTGACAAGCCACCATTCCACAACCTTCTATCCCCACCTTTGGGCCTACCTCACTCTGGTGTCTCCATTCACCCTCTGTCTTCCCATCCCCTCCCCTGACCCTACTGTCTGCTGTCCATACCCAACCTTTGTCTCCCACTCTTTCCTCTCACCCTGAATCTGTCTTCTATTCCAGCTCACCCTCGTCCTTGCTTTCTCTACCTCCACCAGTCTCTGCCCTGCCTACCCGACCCCCCCCCCCCTTACCCTCAACTGCTAACCCAACCCTCTCTACCCAGCTGGTAAGCCGGCATCAGCTAGCAAATCTACTACCCCTGCACCACTATCCCTGCACAATTATCGTAGCACCACGATCCATGGAGCAGTACTTCTGATCCATTAGCCCTACACCACTACTACAGATCCATTACCACTGCACCACTACCTCTTTACCACTACTTCTACACCACTACTCCTGCACCACTATCCTATTTCTACCTCTGCCTATCCATAACCACTGTCCTGCCCACCCAGGGTGCCTTCCAGACTCAGTTCGTTTGTTTATCATATAAAACAATCCCCATCGTGGCATGCTTCACTGGAGAGGTATGGGGCTGTCTAAGAAATCTATGGCAACATTTCTAATACTCTTTATGATAAAGCTTCATTTGCAGACGAGAATCTACTCCAAAGTTGAGTGTGGAAGCGAGAACAGAGGAGTGAAATTTTGGTTGGTTAGCATCGTAACAAATGACAGTGGAACTGGACCTTACTGTGCACTGGTAAGCGATGATTTAAATACCATGCTGCCCAGAGCGAGGAAGGCTACAGCATGCAATCTTGTCAGTATATATCAATTTTTATGTTAACGCACCCGGCAGCCAACATGCGAGTTGTTCAGGATCAAGCCTCACCTCGTACAGCCAGCAGCAAACCACAAACATGTATGTTTGACTGCAGGCAGTTGTTGAGAAGGTGGGAGGAATCGGATACTGAAAAGACGTACAGTGTTTTACGGTTACATAAGTTTTAACTATGGAAGTTATGTGAAAAATTTAATTCATGTACTGCTGATGAGTCAGACGATTAGTGCTCACTGGCAATATATTAATGACTAAAATCAGTGCTTACCAACTG
>JAGKTI010006822.1:0-10778 GCA_018397915.1 Birgus latro | reverse complement strand
TGTACGTTCCCTTATCCCCGAAGTCCTCATCTTACCTCCCTGTGACACGTAACACAGTTCTTATCATTCATTTCTTGTTGCTAAAATATGCTCCATGGACTTTATTAGGCTCCGAGTTTCTGAGCCCTAGAACGACTTTCATGATGAAGTGGTGTAGGATACAATGGCGGAAAAATGTTAAAGACTGACAAAGATGATGAGTGGGCAAGGACTGCTGGATGAAGAAGAGGTAAACAGAGAACGAGACGTAGGGAAAACGCGAGGGAGTGTGATGCGCTGTGGAAGGAGGGAAAGAAAATGAGCAGGAGATAAGTCAAGGCACTCCATTACCGAGACCACCTCTCACAGGCTGCGCCAACAGACGCTACACAGACAGAAGAGAATATATTTCAGTAAAACGTCTGACACATATCCCTCAGCGTTGCCTAAAATATTATACGGTAACTACAATTTTTCTCGTAATGGGTTGTTACCCAAACATATTCAATTAGTCTTTCTCACTGTACACGTCTCGTTATTCTTCTTCTTCTTCCGTCCCAACTCTCTCGTTGCTCATTAATGTTCTGTTTGCCTCGCTTGCGTTTTACAAACTATTTGGCGGTTTCAACTCTCCACCTATTCCTTACTTCTGCTTCTGTTCCCTGTACCTCTGCCATTGCTATGGTAACCATTGTTGCTATTTTTGTTATTGTTGTTGTTGTTGTTGCTCCTATTGTTGTTGTTTCTGCTTCAGGTTCCGCTGCTTTTGCTCCTGACGATATTACTGCTAATGGTTCTAGTGCTGTTGCTGGAAACTGTGTGCTTCTGCTTTTTCTACTGATGCTGGTGTTTTTGCTGCTGACGTTGTCAGTCTTAATACTGCTGCTGATGGTATTGCAGTACCTCTATTGCTTTTGTTAATGCTGCTACTTTTACAGTTGCTGTTTCTATCATTGCAACTGCTGCTGCTGCTTTGGCTGGTTCCCCTGCTGTTGTTGCTGTTCCAGCCGCTGGTTCTGTTGTCGCATCTGCAGCCGTGTCTGTTCCTGTTCCTGCTATGCCTGTCCCTACTTCCGCTACTGCAGAATCTGCCTCTGGATCATCTCCTGTTTTGGTTGTGGCAACTTCTGCTGTTGCTGCATCTTCTGCAGAGTGGCGGTTCCACTGATTCTGCTGCGGCTACTGTTTTTATTTTATGTTGGTGGTAGTGTTGCTGCTACTGCTTGTGCTGGGGCTAATGATACTGCTGCTGTTGGTATTTCCTATGCTGGTGGTGGGATTGCTGCTGCTACTTGTGATAGTGCTAATGCTGCTGCTGTTGCTGATGCAACTGCTGCTTGTGACCGCTCGTTCTGCTGGTGCAGTTGCCGCTGTTGCTTTGTCTGCTGTTTTTGCAGAGATTAGAATTGCTGGTGATCATTCTGTAGCTACTGCTCGTGGGGCAGTTTTTGAAGCTCCTGCTTCTCTTGTGACATAAGTTTCTTTTTTAACTGCTGCTGTTGCCACAGCTGCTTGTGTAGAGACAGCAGTGGCAGTCAATGTTGGTACTGATGTTGCCAATGAAGCTTCCACCGCTGCTACTACTGCCACTGCTGCATGTGCTTGTGGTCCTGCAGTTACTGTTGCTTTTGCTTCTGCTGTTACTGTTGCTGACACGAGGTCTGTTCAGAAACGTTCGGCCTTAGGCTTTGAAAAAGTAAATGGCTAACCTGTTGAGCTAGGTCACTAATCCCCCTCAAAGTAGGCCCATTCTGACCCTTGCATGTAGCCAGGCATTCTTTCCACTCCCTGTAACATTTTTCAAAGTCGGTTTTCAGTATCTCCTTCAGGTGGTTCGTTGCGTTTGTCACGATCTCTTCTCTCTGATGAACATTGTTAAAGACATGTTGGAGTGTGCAAATCGCAAGCCAGACTTCCTGAAGATCCAGAAACCAAAGCACAGTCGTCCTGGCTGATATACGCAGGGTTGCCTCAGCCAAGGAAAGCACAAGTCTGCAGCAAGGTGAAATGCATGTTGACTGTGTTTTTTTTTTTCGACTACCGTGGTGTTGTGCATCATGAATACGCACCAGAAAGTCAGACTGTCAACAAACATTACTACCTCAACTTTATCCACCATCTTTGGAGATCCTGCAGGGTCTCTACCCACAAGACATGGCTCCGTGCAACTTGGTTATTCCCCAAACTCAAAACTCTGTTCCTGGTTTGAGACGAGGGAAGAGATTATGACGAATGTGACAAAGTACCTGGAGGAGATACCGACTTTGAAAAATGTTTCAGGATGTGGAAAGAACGCTGGGCTACGTGTGTCAAATCTAAATGGGCGTACTTGGAGGGGGATTAGTGTCTTAGCTCAACAAATTAGCTATTTATTTTTCTAGAGCCCAAGGTCAGATGCTTCTGAACAGACCTCACACTTGTGATCCATCTACTGCTGTTTGTGACTGTGTTGCTGCTGCTAGTTCTCCTGCTGACAACTTAAATACATCTACTGCTGGACTGCAAAAGCAGCAGCAGCTGATGTTTATGCTGCTGCTACTGAAGATACAAGAAGATATAGTGGTGTTGGTGCCTTTAGTGTGGATGGTGATGGTGTTGCATCTATGGGTTATGGTGGTGGCTGGACTAATGGAGGTGGTGGTGGCTGGACTACTGGAGGTGGTGGTGGCTGTTAGAATTCTTCCGGTTGTTTTAGTTGTGCTTCTGCTCTTGCTGCATCATTTGGTGCCATTACTACTTGCAGTGGTGGCTGAACTGCTTTTACTCCATCAGTATAGCTGCTGGTGGAGAGGTAGCCCGTGGTGGTGATTATGCTGTTGGTTATGATGGTGATATCGCTACTACTTCAGCTGCTGCTGCTGCTGCTGCTGCTTGGTCTACTGCTTCTCCTTCTGTGGAAATGGTAGGAGTATTTGAATCTGCTTCTGCTGCTGCTGTCACTGCTGCTTTTGCTTTTTCCATGTTTTTGTTGTTGTTGTTGTTGGTGGTGGTGATGGTAGATGTGCTATTGCTGTTGCTGCTTCCAGCACTGGTGCTATTCTGTTTTTAGTGCTGGTGATTTTGGATAAAATGCTGCTGATGCTACTGACCATGTTAATATTGGTGCTGAGTGATGTGGTGCTGCTGCAACTCCTGCTGTTAATACTGATGGTATTGCTGCTACTTCTGCTGATAATGGTGGTGGTGGCGCTGCTAATGCTTCTTCTGCTACTTCTGCCACTTCTGTATCTGCTGCTGCTCCTGATGGTGATGGTGGTGGTGGTGCTGCTACTGTTGCTGCCATTATTACTGCTGCTGGTTTTGCTTGTATTTGTGATGCTGGGGTTGGTAATGCTGGTCCTGGTTATGGTGTTGCTGGTGATGGTGCAGCCGATGTTGCTACTGCTAGTGATGGTGATGCTGATGATGGTGGTGCTGGTAATGTTGCTGCCGATGAAGCTACTGCTGATGCTTCTAGTGATGATGTTGCTGGTGCTGGAGCTGGTGACGCTGGTACGCTAGTGCTGGTACAGATGGCAATACTGCGGGTGATGTCGTTAGTGCTGGTGCTGCTGCTGCTGGTAATGGTAATGAACATACTGGTGCTTGTGGTGCTCTTTATGTTAGTGGTTTTGGTAGACCTTCTGGTGCTGATTTTGGTTCTGCTGGCACTACTGCTGGTGGTGTCGCTGTTAGTTTTGGTGTTACTGCTTATGCTGGTGCTGGCGATGCTGTTACTTCTGGCGGTGGTGGTGATGTAACAGGTTAGATGCCACCATAAGATTATTATTTTTTCTAAAGGAAAATTGTACTATAGTCAATGCTATATGTTACAAGAAAACAATCCCCAACCCGATTTCTCACTCTATGGCGACTGACCACCATGTAGGCAGCATATTCTGGCAGCTTGGAACTCTGTTAACTTGGGAAATAGAGGCGCTAACTAGACCACTCCGGGGAGAAATCAATTCCGATTCCAGTTACAGGGGCTATATATAGAAACAGACTTACAGGACAGAGATGGGGTAGACTGTGTTTGACGGGAAGACAAATGAAGGAGATATCTGGGAAGTGCCATACGGAAACATTCCTATGATTTTTCAGTCAGTGCGTTACAAGTATGGTCCATTAATTATGTATGCAGTTTGATATTGAAGACTGATATCAGTAAGTTCATTATTGTTAGTAGGATGAAGTATTTATACCATCAGCCATGCCAGCACCTTAACCCCTTCAGTCCAATGACGTCATTTTCTTTTTGATCAAGTGATTTTATGCAACTTGGGAAGGATCTCTACCAGTGCAGGGATTGTGGGTAGCTGTACCTATTTGCTCAAGTCTGAAAAGGATCTACCATAATGAAAACGCCTGTAAATACGATGATAATAAAAATGGCGTCATCTGGCTGATAAAACTGATTATTAATAAAACCAGTGACAGACGACAAAACCTGTGTTGTACAAGCTACACTTGAATGTATCAGTAGTGTGTCAAACTCCAGATCCTTACCTTCTTCATATCATCTGTACGCGAATGTCCTTCGTACGTGTGAGCAGTGTTAATTACCCCAGCCAAGAGTCCAGTGGTCAGTGAAGTAGACCATACTTAGACTATAACTGAAGCAGACCAGCGGGGTAGTCGTTAGTGCAATGTTTAACACTTCCAGCTCCTTAGTGGCAGAATTCGAGTTCAGCTGTTTGTCTGGTCAGACTCATGGGCAATTAAGGATTCCCCAATATTTTTTTTTCTTTCACAGCAATACGTGGAACCCAGGCTATGGAAATAATGCCTGCGAATCATATTCATATGGAAGATTGTCACTTGATACAAACTGGTTGTCCGGCTGTCTGTCTTACTGACCTACGAGCAGTTGTTCCATATTAATCCCGAGCCTTATTATTCTTACACTAATTGGGAGGAAAGTGTTTACAAATCTTCTCCCCTTCATTTCTTAAACCCGTAATGGCTGTCGGCCTTAATGACTCTTGTACAGTCAAGATGCCTATGTCTAATGTAGTAAACTAAATTATAATTATTCAGATGTTGGTTGGTATCATTCTTAACGAACAACAAAGAATTTTTTTTCTTAATTACCCGAGCAATCAAAGAGCTCTGGGCAATGCTTATACCACAAGGCCAATGCCATTCATAATTACTAGTGAAAATAGGGATCTCAGATGTAAAATCGACGGTTGCCATCACTGGCCTCAATACTAACAAGGCATACGGGCCTGACAGAGTCCCTTCTGCTGTCCTCAAGAACTGTGCTTCTGTGCTTACCCCTGCTTAGGCAAAGTCTTTCACCTTTGTATGTCAACTTGCACCTTTACTTCTTGATGGAATTTAGCTCTCATTCAGCCTGTCCCAAGAGAGGGTGATCATTTCCAGCCTTCTGGTTATTGCCAATTACTTTGACATCCTGTATTTCTAAAGTTTTTGAATCTATTCCTAACAGCAGAATCATAAACCACCTTTCCTATTATAAGTTTCTTTCCAGTATGGGTCCCCCCCCCTTTAAGACTCCTGGTCATCCTCCTTTCGGCACTTCGGCGAAACTTTTGCCATTGTTCTTGACATCTCAAAGCTTTTCGATCGAGTCTGGCATAAATCTTTCCAAACTGCCTTCTTACGGTTTGTCTCTCAATATGTGCCTTCATCTCCAGCTTCCTTTCAGGTCTTTCTATAGCTGCTCTTGTAGACAGCCACCGTTCTTCTCCTAGAGCAATCAATGTAGGTGTTCCTCAGGGTTCTGTCCTATCACCAACTCTCTTCCTTCTATTCATCAGTGACCTTCTAAACTGTACATTTAACCCTTCTCGCTTATAAGCTTGTGACTCCATCCTTCACCTTTCCAGCCGGTTACCGCAGCGTCCATCTCTTCAATTACTTCAACAAACAAGAGATTAGCCTATCGCATACTTAATGTCTGACTTAGCTCATATCTCTGACTGGAGTAAAAGTAATGTTGTTTTTAATGCATCAAAAACTCAGTTCTTACATCTTTTAACCCGTCAGAATTTTCTGAAGGAGTATCCTCTATTCTTTAACAACATCCAACTCAATCTTCCATCGTCATTGAACATGCTTTGGGTTTCATTATCTTGGGATTTATCTTGGAAAGATCATATTACCTCTGTCGTAAAATCTACTTCCACGAGATCAGGTGTGCTAAGCCTCTGTGCCTTCTTTACTCCTGCACAGTTGGTGACTTTATACACGGGCTTTATTCACCTCTGTGTAGAGCACAACTCTCGTGTGTGTGGAGGCTCCCCACATACACCTCTTCTAAAAAAGGTGGAGTCAAAGGCTTTTTGTCTCATTAACTCTCCTTTTCGCACTGGCTACCTTCAACATTTATCTCATCACCACACTGTTGCATCTTTATCTCTTTCTATAGGTACTTCAGTATTTACTGTTCCTATGAACTGTCTGCTTCCATCCCTCCACCACTACGTCGGCCTCTTAGCACCAGTCTAGCAACAAACTCTCATCCCTTTTTCGTCTAACTCTCTAATGTAAGAAGTAGCTATTGCTCACAGTCCTTTATTTATGCAATAGATCAACAATGAGACTGTTTTACTCTTTATTTTCGACTGCTTATGACTTCCAGACTTTTGATCAGTGTGTCCAGGCATCTCGAAATGAACGGATTTTGAATTTGGCTCACTGTTATCTTGTTTTTATTTTTCTTGGTGGAAAAGATTTGCTGGCTTCTAGCCTTTAGGTTCCTTCTTCGTTGCACAAAAATATTCTTGGCTGTGATTGGATTCTTTCCTCGCCAGACGTGCATATGTTAGTGACAGCTGGGTGACGAGAGAATGTGTTTAACGTGTTGGCGGCTTTGAGGGTGTGTGCTTCTGGTGCCGGGACATTCAAATTTAAAAGTGAAAGTTGAAGCATTGAAAGGGATACTGGAAGTCGATGTACAAATTTGCTATAACGAAAAGCTTTACACACACACACACACACACACACACACACACACACACACAAACTAGAACTATCTCCATACACGGCCGATAAGGTCCGAGTACAACTTCAGGAACTGAGCTGGGTTAGAATGTGTACACAGTCAATGTAATTCTGAGAGAAGCAATGAGGAATTTCCTTGACAGATTACGAACATCACGAGAAAAAATGACTCTGAAGATCCTGAGAGATGAGGAAGAATTTAGGAATGCATTATTGAAAGCAAAGCGATAGTGGTGTGCAGTATCATGGCGAGTCGAAAAATCGAGGAAGCCAGTCTACGGGTAATTGAAATAAGCAAGAGTTCGAACCCAATCATAACTAAGGTATGTGAAGGGTTTATTCAGTCATTTTGTAGTTACTTGAGAAAGACGCTGCAAGAAACGACTGGAAGCTCTACTGTACAATATTAATTTAACAACACATGTCAATTAGGTCAGTGGATCTGAGCTTATTAACCTTTCAGTGTTTCTGTTGTTTCTGTGGTGCCTTCTTTTTTTCTTTTATCAACTTTGCTTTCTCCTGCATCAGCATGCTCCTTTTCCTTCTCTCCTCATCACCTTCCTTCCCGTATATCTTCTGTCTTCTCTCTTCAGAGTTTTCCTTACAAAGGCTGCTATCTTCTCTTCCGTCCCGCCTCCTTTCTTTGATACTGGTCACAGCATTTCATTTTATTTCATACCTTCCTTACTTTTCTTCATTTCCGTTCCTGCTTCTTTCATTTTCTCACATTACGGTATACCTCTCCCTCTTTCCCGCCTCATCTTTCTGCCCCACACTTTTCCTTTGACCTCACTGTTCCACGCTTGCATAATTTTGTCGCACAAGAGCATATTTATTTCCACGTCTCCCTCTCCACTCAGCGGTACCAATGGGAACCTGGACTTAGTCGAATATTGCGGGTCGTGTTCTAGGGAAAGATTGGGACTTAGCACAAATATGTCTGCTTTCATGACCTTGGCGAGATTTCATACAGGCTCTATGAACGTCTTCGCTACCAGGTGGTTCTCTTGGGCCGAAAAAAGTTGTTTGGAAGCAAAAGACTTTGAAAAAAAAAGTATTAAAATTAAAATAGTTAATGTCTGTTTACGTTTACCAGCCATTCATGGGCTATTCTCTCTCTATCTCTCTGTCTCACTGTCTAAATATCTTCCTGATTACCTGTCTAATCTATCTACCTATCTTTGCAATAACATAGCTTTGCATTTCCCCTTCTCTGGGCCAGAATACATTCCCATCCAGCTTCTCTAGTTCTCTTTCTCTCGTTTCTCTCAACCTCCCATAAGCTCACTCCTCTCCTCATTTACCTTTCTCAGCTCCTCTTCCTTCTGCTTCCCGCCTTGCCTACAAAATCTCCTCCACTTCTTCTATTATCTCTTCCTTCTCGCCACCTCACTATAGTATCTTCTTTTCCTTTTCATATAGCCTTCCAGCTCTCCTCCCTTCCTCCAGCGTAACTTGACCTCTCCCTCTCCCCTCGTACAAATCAGTCTCTCCGTTCCTCTTCGCTGATGCAGTTTCTAACCTCCCCTACCCTCTCCTCATGTCTTCCCCATTTACATTCCTCCCCATTCATACACTCCCATCCATCTATTATCCTTCTATCCAGCTTCTGTCCCTTCCTCCTACATTGTTCCTTCTTTGATTCCTTTCCCTCCTTCTCCCATCATCCCAGTTCTTCCTTTCATTTCAAGAAGTCCCTCACGTCTAAACATCATTCACTTCACCTCTTACAGTCCATCTTCCTTACAAGTACAGTACCCCTTCCTTTCCATCTTCCGCGTGACTCGTTCTGATATTTCGCCTGAGTTACGTCTGGAAATGCGTCACACCCAACACTGATGTGGGAAAACCAGGTGGAATAGAGAACATAATGAAAACTGGACATGGAACGGAAGTATTAACACTGCTAATACCAGGACATTTTATATATCGTTCTCGAAACTCCAGATGATTGTATTCAGCATTGATATTTCAAACATGGGGCCTTACTTATAGTCTTCGATAAAAACTACCATACAAGAGGCCTTTACTAACTTTAATAAATTTTCCGGAAGTAGGAGGAATAAGGTAAAAAACAGGTCCTCTGCCTCAAAGGTTATAAACAGGAAATAAGACACAAGAATTAATATCGCTCACGAACTAGGGTGCAAGAAACAGAAAAGGCAGTTCGGACAATATCTTTCACTTTACCCTCTTCGAGGAGAACGAAATTATTCTCTCTCTCTCTCTCTCTCTCTCTCTCTCTCTCTCTCTCTCTCAGCTGCCTTTACCACCTCTCTCCCTTCCCTGCCATTGCCAATAACATAAATTACCATAGAGTTTCTAGTGGAAATTATGTTCCCTTCCAGCTTCTCCTGCAGTTCTCTTTCCTTAATTTCTCTCAGTCTCACGTGACCTTCCTTCCTCTCATTATTTCTCGGAGCTTCTTCCTATCTTGCCTCCAACCGCCTCCTCCACCTTCATTACTACCTCTATTTTCTCTCTTCTCTTTCCATCTCATTACAGTATCTTCCTCCGCTCGTTACTTATTCTTCCATTTACCCTCCGTTTACCTAATATTACTCCCCTTTCTCCATGTCTCCCCTCAAGCATTCAGGTTATTTATTAATTTTCCCTAAAGCATTGTCCTACTTCCTTCCTCTACCTCTCTCCATTTCCTCACGAAGTCTTCCTTACTCCCACGCCCCTTTTCCTATATCTTTCATTTTCCCTCCCTTCCTCTCGTGCTACTACTCCCTTGATCCCTTTCCCTCCTTCTCCTCTTCAACAGTCAATTTGCACCCCTCCTCAAGCAGTCCCCCTACCTGACTCTACTTACGTTTCTCTCTTACATTCCCTCTTCCTGCCACGCCCTCTTCCCCTTTCCCTCAGGCCCAGTGGGTAGTTCAGTAAGCATTTTCACCTAATTACTTTGCTAACGAATCATCCTCTCAATGCAGAAAAAAAA
This sequence comes from Birgus latro, assembly GCA_018397915.1. NCBI lineage: Eukaryota > Metazoa > Arthropoda > Malacostraca > Decapoda > Coenobitidae > Birgus > Birgus latro. The sequence continues at coordinate 901 of JAGKTI010006822.1, read as the reverse complement.
CGCGAATTAAAAGCAGGAAGTGTAACGACGGCATAAATTTCCTGCTTGACCCGTGGCAGGAAAAGAGAATAGGTGGCGAGGGCTCTCGTGATAGAGAGGCAGGTGTTGAGTTTTGACCGACGTGTGTGTGGAGGTGTGAGTAAATAACTGAATTAGCTTTGATCCAATTTTAATCAATCATAGTGGAAGTGTTGGGGGTCAGCCAAAGGCTGACCAATTGTCTTTAAAAACAATAGTTCGGCGTTACATGGCAATGTCATCTTTCTGTTAGGGCGATGTAGAATAAACCAAACCTGGGGATATGTTGAGGTTAAGGAGAGAACGAAGAGACTCAACTGGAAGAAGACTCAGTCAAAGATCGAGGTCGCAGTGGAAGGTATAAATTCGATCATTTTGTGTGTTTGTGAGTAAACCAAGTGTAATATATTTTATAACATTTTGGCCAATCTTGGCGAAAGGACAGGTTCAGGCAAGAGATCCACTTACTGTCTCTCTGAGATGAGTCATATGTTAAGTTATAATTTTATAGTTTTCCTTCACCTATTTTGCCCAGACATGGTGGCAGTGTTCAGGGTAGTGTGAAGCTGAAGATCATCGATTGTGAACACAGTCCAACAAAGGTTTGGGTCACGGCAGTGCTGAATGTTCGACGCGACAGATCACGTTTCAGTTCGCGTTGAACGACATTGTGCAACGAATGAGGATGGGCTATGAATAGAGCGATTCTATTTCATGAACAATAAATCAAATGTAAAGGTCATAGTCAGGTCGTCAATTTTTACCTGATTAAAGCCAAATTTGGTGTAAAGGATGAGGGACAGGTGCAGGTAAGAGATGCACTTACTGTCGATCTGAGAGGACGCGTATGCTGAGTTATACTTTTATATCGTTGCTTCACCTG
>JAGKTI010006821.1:24254-39300 GCA_018397915.1 Birgus latro | reverse complement strand
GCAGTCGCGCCCCTCCATTTCTGCCACTTTTGCGCTTATTATAAAAGACCCTGTGACTTCTACCCCTACTAAACATCGTGTGGGAAGCGGTAAAGGACTGTAGATATATATAAGTGTAATAAAGTACTAGAAATAATAAAGTGTGAGTAGACTGTGGCACCAGTCGAGTAGGGCAGTACTCCCAAGGTGGATGGAAGGCTGATGACAGGGAGAGCTGGAGCTCCCGTTTCATCAGCCCTCAGGACTGTTCCTGACCATCCCCCTTTGCTGAACTTTTTCATTGTCTCAGTAACACAGAGAGTAGACCAGCATGCTCTCCAATACAAGTTTCTCTAACTGTCAACACCAAACTACATGCACACTACAGACTACACTTCCTTTTCAAAATTTGTAAAAAAAAGAAAATGGCGCACCAAATCATGCCTCAGAGTCCCCGGGGGGGGGCCATAAATGCCCCCACCATCCGCCCCTTTCCCGGTGACGACTCACAGAGCTGCCTGGAACCACTGTCTGACTCACTCCTTCTTCATTTCTGTAACATTCGCGGCCTTTCCTCTAACTTTCGCTCTGTTGAACACCACCTCTTCTCCTCTAAACCTCACTTTCTCTTTCTCTCTGAGACTCAGCTGTCTGAGGCAACTGACAGCAAACCCTTTTCTGTATCTTCCTACTTTCTCTATTCTCATTTCAAAGCCAAAGGTGGCTGTTGCGTATATGTACGCAACGATCTATCTTGCTCTCGTGTTCCTGAACTTGATTCTTCTGAATTCTCTACTCTCTGGCTTCGGCTGTCCTGTCATTCTCTGACTAAATATATCTGTGCTGTTTACTTATCTCCTAATTCTACTGACTATCAAAAATTCTTTGACTATCTTACTTCTACAATGGAACACATTCTATCCATTTCTCCTTTTTCTGAAATCTCCATTCTAGGAGATTTCAATGTTCACCACCACCTTTGGCTCTCCTCTCCTTTCAGTGATCCACCTGGTGAACAAGCCTACATCTTTTCTATCCTTAATGACCTAGAGCAGCTTGTACAGCACCCTCCCTGTATCCCTGACTGCCTGAGAGAGTTCCAACATACTTGACCTTTTCCGAACAACTAATCCTTCTGCTTACACTGTTAATCTTTTCTCTCTGTTGGGCTCCTCCGATCATAACCTTATTACCTTAACCTGTCCTATCGCTCCGGTACGGCCTGTGGATCCTCCAAAGAAACGCCGCCTGTGGCACTTTGGAGCTGCAGATTGAGAGGCCCTCAGGCAGTACTTCTTTGATTTTCCTTGGAATGATTATTGCTTCCTTTGCCGGGAGCCATCTGAGTGTGCCTTGCGCATTACAGGCATGGAAGCATACATTCCTTTCTCATATCCTCTGACTAATGCAAGACAGCCTCGGTTTAATCACGCTTGTTCTAATGCTGTCCGCAACAAGGAGAGGGCCTATAAGAGGTACCAGAGCCAACCCACCCCTGAATCACATGTTTTATATATTTCTGCCCAGAATTGTGCTAAGTCTGTTTTTCGCTCTGCTAAAAATAATTTCATTCGTGCTAAATGTTCTCAACTCTCCAACTTGAATTCTTCTCGCTCCTTCTGGCACCTTGCCAAAAACCTTTCTAACAACTTTACCTCATCATCCTTCCCTCCTCTTTTCTACTGTGATGGCTCTGTAGCTATTTCTTCTACTGATAAAGCAGATCTCTTCGCTCAGACTTTCTCTTCCAATTCCACCGTAGACAATTCTGGTGCTATTCCTCCATCAGTTCCCCCCTCTGACTTCCTCTTGACTGACATTAAAATTTCTTCAACTGATGTATTTTCTGCCATCACTGGCCTCAATACTAACAAGACATATGGGCCTGATGGAGTCCCTCCTGTTGTCCTCAAAAACTGTGTTTCTGTTCTTACACCCTGCCTAGGTAAACTCTTTCGCCTTTGTCTATCAACTTGTTCCTTTCCTTCTTGCTGGAAGTTTGCTCTCATTCAGCCAGTCCCAAAGAAGGGTGACCATTACCAACCCTCCAACTATCGTCCAATTGCTTTAACATCCTGTGTCTCAAAAGTTTTTGAGTCAATTCTTAACAGAAAAATTTTAAAGCATCTTTCTTGTCACAACCTTCTTTCTGATAGTCAGTATGGGTTCCGTCAGGGGTGCTCCACTGACGATCTTCTCACCTACCTTTCAGACTCCTGGTCATCCTCCTATCGGGACTTTGGCGAAAGCTTTGCCATTGCACTTGACATCTCAAAGGCTTTCGGTCGAGTCTGGCATAAATCTTTAATTTCCAAACTGCCCTTCTATGGTTTCTATCCTTCTACCTGTGCCTTTATCTCTAGCTTCCTTTCTGGTCGTTCTATAGCCACTGTTGTAGACGGCCATCGTTCTCCTGCTAGACCTATCAACAGTGGTGTTCCTCAGGGCTCTGTCCTATCACCAACTCTCTTCCTTTTATTCATCAATGACCTTCTAAGCTGTACATCTAACCCTATTCACTCATATGCTGATGATTCCACCCTTCACCTTTCCATTCGGTTTCTGCAATGTCCAACTCAGCAGTTACTTCAGGAAAAAAGGGATGAGGCTATGGCACACCTATTGTCTGACGTGGCTCGTATCTCTGATTAAGGTAAAAATAATCTTGTTATTTTTAGTGCATCAAAAATTCAGTTCTTACACTTATCAACCCGACAAAATCTTTCTCAGGATTACCCACTAATGTTTAATAATGTCCAGTTCTGTCCTGCATCATCCTTGAACATGCTTGGGGTTTCATTCTCTTGAGATTTGTCTTAGAAAGAACATATTACATCTCTTGTGAAATCTGCTTCCAAGAGATTATGTGTGCTAAGCCGATTCTGAACTTTCTTTACCCCAGCACAGTTGTTACCCCTGCACAGTTGTTGACCTTGTACACGGGTTTTATTCGCCCTTGTATGGAGTACAACTCTCATGTGTGGGGAGGCTCCCCACATGCAGCTCTTCTCAATAAGGTGGAGTCAAAGGCTTTTTGTCTCATTAACTCTCCTTCTCTTACTGATTCCCTTCAACCTTTGTCTCTTCGCTGCACTGTTGCATCTTTATCTCTCTTCTATCGCTGCTTCAACGGTCACTGTTCCTCTGAACTGTCTGCTTGCATCCCTCCACCTCTACGACGGGCACGTAGTACCCGTCTAGCAACAAACTCTCATCTCTTTTCTGTCCAACTCTAATGCAAGAGTTAACCGTTACTCCCAGTCCTTCATTTATGCAACTGGTCAACTCTGGAACTGTCTTCCTCTGTCTGTATTTCCTACTTCCTATGATCTCCAGTCTTTCAAACACAGTGTGTCCAGGCATCTCGAAATGAACGGATCTTGAATTTGGCTCTCTTTTGTATTGTTTTTGCTTTTTCTTGGAAGGAACAGTTTGCAGGCCTGTGGCCTTTGGTTCTTTCTTCCTTGCATTAAAAAAAAAAAAAATAAATGAATAAGGAATGACAATACGAGCGGCGAATTAGCGCAAGTGGGAGGCTCGTACGCGTTCGTATTTTACATTGCTTTCACAGTGTTTTTTTTTTTGGAGTATGGATTCCAAACTACTTGGAAATCATTAAATAGTGTTTCTAGTGTTAATATCAGGCAGTGGTATTCATATTATGGGGTGTCGGGAAGTGTAAATTGGAGACTTAGTTACCCAACTTCAGAAGTCTCCACAAGTCCTTCGGTAGTCGAAGAGTGCTAAAAAAACATCTCAGAAGAAAGCTGAAGGTATGTGCCATACACATATGTAATTATAATATTCTATGACTAGTAACTGATTTTTGGCAATTATTAAAAAAAAAAAGTCAGTTGGAGCGTGGATTTGCCCTGCGGGATGGGCACGGCGTGCCTCTGACAACCCTGCAGTTAAGGGGTTAAGGATAAAAAAGATGTAGGCTTGTTCACCAGGTGGATCAGTGAAAGGAGAGGAGAGCCAAAGGTGGTGGTGAACATTGAAATCTCCTAGAATGGAGATTTCAGAGAAAGGAGAAATGGATAGATTGTGTTCTATCGTAGAAGTAAGATAGTCGAAGAATTTTTGATAGTAGAATTAGGAGATGAGTAAACAGTGCAGATATATTTAGTCAGAGAATGACAGGAAAGCCAAAGCCAGGGAGTAGAGAATTTAGAAGAATCAAGTTCAGGAACACGAGAGCAAGATAAGTTGTTGCGTACATATACACAACAGCCACATTTGGCTTTGATATGAGTATAGAGAAAGTAGGAGGATACAGAAGAGGGTTTGCTGTCAGTTGCCTCAGACAGCTGAGTCTTAGTTAAAAAGAGAAGATGAGGTTTAGAGGAGGAGAGGTGGTGTTCAACAGAGAGAAAGTTAGAGGATAGGCCGCGAATGTTGGAGAAATGAAGAAGTGAGTCAGACAGTGGTTCCAGGCAAGTGGAGGAGTCGTCACCGGGAGAGGGGCAGATGGTGAGGGCATTTATGGTCACTCCCCCCCCCTTGGGGACTCCCGAGGCATGGTTTATGTTTGCCATTTTCCTTTTTTAATTTTGAAAAGGAAGTGTAGTGTGTGTACTGTGCATGTAGTTGGTGTTGAAAGTTAGAGAAACTTGAATTGGAGAGCATGCTGGCCTACTCTCTGTGTTACTGAGACACTGAGACAGTTCAGCAAAGGGGGATGGTCAGGAACTAGTCCTGAGGGCTGATGAAACGGGAGCTCCAACTCTCCCTGTCATCAGCTTTCCATCCACCTTGGGAGTACTGTCCTGCTCGACTGGTGCTACAGTCTACTCCTGTTTAAAGCCTTCCGTTGCATTTGGTGTGGTGCAGTAACTCCATGTTCCTTGTGTATGTGTGTATCTAACCCACAGAATGGCTAATTTACTGTTTATGGTATACATATGATAACACATGCTTATCTAAGTCTCCACTGCCGCAATCTTGTAGGAATATGGAAATCATAAATAGTGATGCAGTACGTGTGTGCATGCATGTGTGTATGTGAAACAATTGGAAAAAAAGGTGTCAGAGGTTAATATTTACAGTGGTTACATGGTAATTTAATTGGATGTCAATTGCTTAGCACTTTGAAATTGACACAAATCGTGTAAAAGAAATACGGTATTTTAGGAGACTGGTGCCTACCAACAACTCTGTTTTTGTTAAATGTGAGTAAAAATCGTCAGCCAATGATGTCTGACTAGTTGTGTTGTATGGTTAAGGAATATTTACTGTATCTTCACTCGCCATAGAGCTTCAGAATCTTGCATTGTATTGTAAAGTCATATACAGTACTGCTGAGTATCGAACACCTTGACACTCTTTGAAAACACATGCAAAGACTGTTATTAACTTCTTTCAGTCAGTAACTTACAGAACTTCTAAATATTATTAGGTTTTATGTCATACATATTCGTGTTTCCATTGCCACACTTGTTTCATGACACTGCCCACACTACAGTACATTTTGGGAGCTGGATTTGTTATGTTATGTACTTTTTTCACATAATGCATATTTCTGCAGTCATTTAATCTGAGAACTAATTTAGGGAAATGAAAATGGCAGTGATTTTATGAATCATGATATGGTATAATTTTATTATGGTACAGTAGAACATTCGTTTTATGAGATACAGGTTCCTCGAGAGATCACCTTCAATGAGTGTTGTGCTAAATTGAAGTGTTGTTTTAATGGAATGAAACACATTCTGTTCGCTTAAGATGCAAGTTTCTTTGACGTGAAATGCATAGAGTGTGACAGGGGGGTGAAAAAATTAAATACAGTAATCAGCAGTGCACAAGTTGGTTTTGAAAACATGGCGTCACAAGCCATGGCAGCGTATAGTGAAGATCTACCGATCCGAAACATGAGCATAATCCTGGCAGCCTTTGTTGAGTTTAAAGATGAAGTGACAGTGAACAAAAACTGTAAAGTAAGAGCTCAAGAGGTTCTGGATGCTATAGAAAACAGCCTTCGTTATTACTGAGACAGGCATGCCGAGTAAGTTAATTGAAGGCATCAGACTCCGATCACCACCTTCTTCACTCCACTACAAGAAGAAGAAGAACCAGTGTCCCCATCATCAGCTGAGGATGACAACAGTGATGCAACTGTTGTGTCTGCCTTGGACTTGAGGGGTTCATGACTGATGTGGAGCGTGTTGGTGGTGGTGGTGGTGGTGGTGGTGCGATGGAGTCGGACGGTGTGGAGGGTGCTGGGGCCGGGGCATCCTAACTGCCTTGCCCTGCCTCGGAATTTCATCTCTTCAAGTCAAGTATGTCTTTCCTGCATAGATTTTAAGGTAAAGGGCTATTGCTTGGGTTATTCTTACTGTGTATATATGTTTAATGTCCCATAATACATAGGCAAAATGACAGACTAGGGGGCCAAAGGGATGACCCCACCAATTAAAATTTTCCTCATGAGGTATGCTATTTGTAAAGCTCGAACTTTCTAGAGAGCGAGTTTTTTTCTGTCCAGATTCTCATGCATTAGGCAAAAGGACTAGTTTGGTACCTGAGAGAAACACGGAATAGTAAATATGCTTTGATTAGCTACAGTACATTTGTGGGGGAGAGTAGAGTGTTAAGAAAAAAAATTTCGTCAGTGTTAAGGTGCATCTTAGTCCCGTGCAGAGTTCATTGCTGCTCATTCTGGTACTTGAGGCATTGTCAGTAGAGTTTAGAAATGAGCTACCTTGGGAGCTGTTAAGCTGATGAGTTAGTTTTGATTGCTGAAAGCATGCAAGAGACCAAAGAGAAATTTGAGAGATGGAGGCATATGACGAAAGACAAGGGATGTGAGGGAGATAATGTCATGGAGCAAGGTGTGTGGTCCTGTGCTCTGTCTAAAATGGGAGTTGGGAGGAATTCTGTTCTGTGTACAAGTTGTAATAGATAGGCCCACAAGAGGTGTAGAGGTGTTAGAGGTAGCTTGCAGTATGTAAAAATTTTTCAATGTGCAATAGGAGGAGGCTGTAGCACGGGCCGAACAGGGTAGTACTCCCGAGGAGAATGGGAATGCTGGTGATAGGGAGAGCTGGAGCTCCTGTTTCACTAGCTACCTAACCATCCCCCTTTGCTGACCTTTTCAGTGTGACTGTAACATGGAGAGTAGACCAGCATACTCTCTCAAACATTTCCTCTAACTATCCTATGCACTACACCACATGCGCTTTACATATTACACAACGTATCCCACTATGTTACAGGGGTTGATGCCAGCAAGGGCATGCGGCCAGAAAACTTTGCCCCCGCTACCTAGTGGCGGACTTTGGGGGGAGGCTTGACTGGGGTTCCGCCGGCATAGATCATGGGTCCGAGGTGAGATGGGGCTCGAACCTGTGCTAGAGGGTACAGGGCATTGCGGTTCCCAGGCTGCCGCTTCCGCTCATTAGAGAGGGGCCCGAACCTGGGAGTAGCGCCCCAGGAGGCTGCCCTATCAGTGGGTGTATAATGGCGGGGCAGTTGCAGTGCCAAGCCTCGCTTGGAGGGTGTCCCTGCAGCTGTCCTGGCAGGGTGCCCCGAGGCCACTACCACAGCCACTGGTAAGCTGGTGGGCTAGGGGTCCCAGATCCATTGCCTGGACCTGGGTCTGTGCAATGGGTCGGGCCTTTGGAATGTTTACCCCCCTTTATCTTACTGACTATGAACTACAAAAACAAGCTTTACCAAAGCAAGCCTGAGGACAGCAAATCACCCAGGGGGTTTAGGGTGGTTTCGTGGAATGTGGGAAGTTTGAGAGGAAGAGCGGGAGAAGTCGTTGAGGCATTCAGTAGGAGGTGGGTGGATGTGGCATGTTTGCAGGAAGTCCGGTACAGGGGTGGATCAGCCAGAAAGATTGTTGGGAAGGATTGCTACTATAAGTTGTTTTGGCAGGGGGGAGCTGACGGATATGGGGGTGTGGGTGTGTTGGTTGCAGAGAAATGGGTGGAATATGTCGTGAATGTTATGAGAGTAAGTGATAGGATATTAGTAGTGAAAATTTTGATCGGGCAGAAAATTATTTCAGTTATATCGGCATATGCTCCACAGGTAGGATTGGATGACGCAGAGAAGGATAGATTTTGGGATGATTTAATACGTGTAGTGAGTGGTATGGGTGGTGATGAGGTAGTGGTTCTGGGAGGGGATTTAAATGGTCATGTGGGTGAAGCAGCTCAAGGTTATGAAGGAGTCCATGGAGGATGTGCATATGGTGTGAGGAATGTGGAAGGGGAAAGAATACTCGAGTTTGGGGAGGCTATGGACATGATTGTGTGCAACACACATTTCAGGAAAAGAATCAGCCGGTTGATTACATACGAGTCCGGGGGAAATAGTAGTCAGATAGATTATTTTCTGGTCAGGAGGGTTGACAGGAGATTAGTAAGGGATGTTAAAGTTATAGGAAGCGAGGAGTGTGTGCAGCAGCACAAACTGTTGATTTGTGACATGGTGCTTAAGGAACAAGTGATGAGAAGGAGGACATATGTACCTAGGAGGAAAATATGGAAGCTGGGAAACCAATCAGTAAGGGATGCCTTTTATAGTAAGATGAGGAGAGTGGTGGCTGAACAGGAAGCCATAAATAGAGGCGTTAATGAACAGTATAGAGCCCTTAAGAACAACCTCTTGAGAGTTACCAATGCAATATGCGGTTGGACAAGAGGCCCACCAAGACATAAAGTAACTTGGTGGTGGGATAAGGGTGTAGAAACTGCAGTTAAGGAGAAAAGAAGGCTTTTCCGGGAATGGAAGAATGGTGGTAACAGGGAGGAGTACTTGGCTGCCAAGTGCAGGGCTAGAAGGGAGGTATACAGGGCGAAGTCTGAGTCACAGAGACTTTTACTTGATAATCTAAATCATGGAGAAAGGAAAAATATGATTTTTAGGGTGGCAAATCAGGTGAAGAGGGATAATCGGGACATTGTAGGTGAGCAGTGTGTGAGGAATGATGATGGAAGGGTAGTGGCGAACAGTGAGGATATTAAAGATGCATGGAGAGAGCATTATATCCGATTGTTGAATGAGGAGTTTGATTGGGATAGAGAAGGTTTGGAGCCAGCTGATCCAGTGTTTGGCCCTTGGCCTTTGATTGACGCTGCTACTGTGAGTCAGGCAATAGGCGGGATGCGGGTGGGGAAGGCGGCAGGTGTGTCTGGGTTGACTGACGAAATGTTGAAGTCCTCAGGAGATACTGGGGTGAGGTTAGTCACTGACCTGATAAATATGATTATATATGAGTGTGTTGTCCCAGATGATTGGCTGAAGAGTGTAATTGTAAATGTGTACAAAGGAAAGGGTGATGCCCTGGAAAGGGGAAATTACAGAGGTATAAAGCTTTTAGATCAGATAATGAAAGTAATGGAGAGAGTCCTAGAAGGTATGATTAGAGAAAGAGTGAATATCGATGAGATGCAGTTTGGGTTTATGCCAGGCAGGGGGACCACTGATGCCATATTCATTGTTCGACAGCTTCAGGAAAAATATATTGGCAAGAAAAGGGAATTGTATTTTGGTTTTGTTGATTTGGAAAAGGCCTTTGACAGAGTCCCTAGAGAGGTGGTGAAGTGGGCAATGAGAAAGCTGGGGTTGGAAGAGTGGCTGGTTAGGGTGGTTATGGCCATGTACATGGGTGCTCGCACCCAGGTAAGAGTGAATGGAGCTTTGAGTGATGAGTTTTCCGTGAATGTTGGTGTGCATCAGGGGTCAGTGTTGAATCCCTTGTTGTTTATCATGGTGCTTGAAGCCCTCTCATGTGACTTCAGAGATGGACTCCCATGAGAGATGTATGCTGATGATTTGGTGTTGATTGCAGAGAATGAAAAGGAGGCGGAGGAAAGATTTAAGAAGTGGAGAGATGGTATAGGGTACAAGGGCTTAAGGGTAAATGCAGATAAAACAAAAGTGATGATATCTAGGGTTGGTGGCGGTACAATCAGAGGAGAGGGAGAGTGGCCATGTGCAGTTTGCCACAAGGGTGTGGGAAGTAATTCCATCTTGTGTAGTGTTTGTGATAAGTGGGTGCACAAAAGATGTAGTGGTATTAGAGGTAGACTGCGAGATGATGCTGATTTCATGTGTTTGGCGTGTCGGGGAGAGCAGGTGGAGATTGTTAGGCGTGAGAGGGTTGAACTTGTAGGTTAGTCTCTTGAGTGTGTGGAGGAGTTTCGTTATTTGGGAGACATGTTATGTGCCGGAGGTGGGGCTGGAGTTAGCTCGGTTGCTAGGGTGAGAAGTGGTTGGAAGAAGTTCAGGGAGCTGTTTCCTCTCCTGGCATTGAGAGGACTTTCCTTACGTGCTAAGGGGTCTTTGTATGCAGCATGTGTTAGGAGTGTGATGCTGTTTGGTAGTGAGACCTGGGCAGTAAAGGAAGAGGATATTCGCAGGTTTAAACGTACAGAAATGACAATGATTAGGTGGATGTGCAGTGTGTCCCTGCGTGCAAGGCCTGGGGGGGGGCTGGGTTTACGATGGAAGAGTTGAGAGGTAGGATGGGACTGGAGTGTATCGGTGTTGTGATGAGGAGAGGTAGGCTGAGGTGGTTTGGACATGTGGAGAGGATGGAGGATGATAATTGGGTACAGAGGGTGAGAGGTGTTAATATTGGGGGAGGGATTGGGAGGGGTAGACCGAGAAAGACATGGGACGAGGTCATTAAGTGTGACTTAAGGGTTAAGGGACTGAACAGGGAGGCTGCCAAGGATCGAGCAGCGTGGAGAGCCGCCATTAGGTGACCAAGGCCAACGCATGCAAGCATATTGGGGCCTTCAAAACGAAAACAATATATAAGAGTGTTAGGGCCGTGTATTATAGAAAGTACAGTGCGGTTCCAAAAATCCAAATTTCCAAGAATACCAGTTTTCTAAAAGAATTCTGGAAGGGTTAGGTTACCGAAAAAATGTTTGAAAGAATATATTTACCACCAAAAAACTATGAATATAATTTGCCAGGTTCCTCCTATGTTGACAAAGTGCTGTGGTCATCAACAATCACTCATGGTAACTCGAACTGGATTAACTTGATCCAGCAGGTTGATTTCAGCATGGAGAAAAAAAAAATTGTTTTGTTATTAAATTTTTGGACACGATAATGAATTACAGCATGGATACAGTGATTAGGGGAGAGCATGCCAAACAGTTGTATGTCTGTACCTATAACTATTAGTTGTAATAGAGAATTCCAGTTTTTTGACAAATCAAAATATCCAAAACCCCCTTGATTTTGACCATTGTAGATTTTTGGAAATTTAACGTATTGTTTGGGGGTGATAGCCGTGTTGAGTGCTTGGAGGAGTTGTGTTACCTGGGGGACATGGTGAGTGTGAGAAGAGGAGCAGATGCTAGCCATGCACATACCTCAGTGTTTTCTTCCTTAAGTAACACAGAATTAACCATGATCTTTCACATTTCATTTTTCACTCACATCTTCAGTTGCTTACTGCAGGGCATGCTCAATAAATTCCGTAGCTGTTCTACATTATTGCACTGTAGATTCATTCACATTAAAGGCCTTGGTGGCATCTTCACTTGAACATGCCTGTCCAGGCAACACAACATTTCCCTCTGTACTGTTAAGGAGATGCCTTTTTTTCTTATGCCTAGCAACTACTGGAAAAGCCATCTGGGATCACAGTACAGTACTGTACTTGCTACATGACACATGTGCTTGACAGGGAAGAAAGACACACAGAGGATTCTACTGTAGTTACGAGGATCATGATGGCTGTGACTTCACATTGGTAGTTTAGGATATCCCAAGACCTAGGTCGATGTGGGCTTTGGGAGAGCCCAATACAGGTTCTAGAGTGAGTGGGGAGGTGTGATTTCTTGATGAATTTAGTTTTTATAAGGTGGGAGAGTTTTAAATTACCCCAGTGCATTGTTAGAAAAGAGAGTTGAACCTTTAAAGAAAGAAAAGCTAATGATACAGTAAACTTTCAGTTATCAGGCATAATTCAGCCAAACCCCATGCTGGTTACTGCAGAATGCCAGATATTGCATAGTACAGTAAAACCTCGATATAACGGACTTCAGTAGACCGGAATTCGCTTTTATCGGACTCGAGGAGCTACCGGACTAAACTCCTATATATATCGAAAAAGTCTGATAAAGCCAGAAAACAGTCCAGACTACCTGACAACTTCAGCTATGTTCACCACAATAAGACAAGTAAAAGACATGTTTTTCAGTGCACAGTACAGTATTATTATACCATTTGATTAATGTAGTGAAGGTATAACACAGTACAATACTGCAATGGTGGTGAAAACCACTGATGCAGTCAGGACTATCTATCTATCTATCTATTGCCTGACGCTATAATTCCGTAAGGGGTGGCCATTTGACTCTTGAGTTATTTGTTTTACGGGGAGGGGCACTAACCCTCCACCAACCCACTTGTTGATACGTAGGGAGCACGTATGTTTTGGCTATATGGCTACCACCCAGCGTTGTAAATGGTTTCTTGGCTTACAGGAAACCATTTGGCTTGTCACTCAATGTAAAGCCACCTGTAAAGGAAAGAAAAGCAATAAGAAGTGACAGGAAAGATGGGAGAAACAGGAAGAGAGGAGGGCAGGCACAGAAAAATAATAATAAAGGGTAAGGAAGAAGTAGGCAGCACTACATCAAGTGAGTGGATGATGGTCGCCACCACCTACCACTAATGTCTGATATATCGGAAAAAGTCCGGATTAGGAGGGGTAAGTCCGGATGTCGCTTTTATCGGAATTTCGCATATTTCGTACTGGCTTGAGCCCCAATTAGTCAGTTATAGTGAGGTCTTACTGTATTCACTCATTGGCTGAACATTTGACATCGAGTCAGATAATGTGTTAGCTAATATCCATCTCAGTCCTCAGTCCTAAAAATTTTCTTATGAGTGAAAGATGAAAATTAAACATAAAATACAGTATAGTTGTGATCTATCTATCTACCTGTTGCCAGATGCCTCAGTCCCATAAGGGGTGGCCACAAACAAATCACCTCCATATCTCCATGTCCCCTGGCATTTCGCTGCCCTGCTCCCAGCTCACACACCCTTCTCTCATATACCTCTCCACTCCAACCCTTCATCTCATCCTTGGCCTTCCCCTCCCTCTCCTCCCTTCACCTCACTCACATACACACTCCTCATCAGTCTCCCGCTCTCCATCCTCTCCACATGGCCAAACCACCTCATTGTGTTTCTCCTTACGCTTCCTGTCACATCCACATCCACACCACAACGTTCCTTCACTTCCCCATTTGTCAGTCTGTCTCTCTTTGTGACTCCACATGCTCCTCTCAAATAAATCATTTCCACTGCTCTCACTCTTGACCTGTGTCCTTCCAACAAGATCCAAGCTTCACTTCCATACGTTAGAGTTGGTATCACAATACAGTCAAACCTCTAATTACGAAGTATCGACTTATGAAAAACCCGCAGATACGAAAAAAAAAATTTCCAGGGGTAAAAAAGTTAGGAAAAACGTAATTTACCGATTCAAACCGTGCGCCAAGTACAAGTCCGTGGTCCCCAACAGATGCCAAGTGTATGCTCCCGCCTTCCTCCTGCTTGGAAGCCCAGAGCATTGTTGTTATCAACATAAGTAACATCAGCTGCAGTTTTTGCCATTTAGACTTATTTCCCCCATAATGTCTCAGAAACGGAAAAGTAGTGAAAGTGGTGATGGTAGCAGGAGAAAACGGCATGCAGTTATAATGGAAACCAAAGTGGACATAATTACGAGAGTGGAGAGAGGAGAGAAGCTGAGTGATGTGGCACCTGTGTTGAAACTGAATCCCTCAACTGCAGGAACAATTTTAAAGGACAAGGAACTTTTCTTACGCAGTACAGTACAGAATACGTAAATATATCACAGTCCTTGTATTTATGCTTCTTTATATTAACCATACATGCATGAAAATAAGGGCTACTAAGATTGATAGAAATTTAGGGGAAAGAAATGACACAAAAAAAAAAAATCTGAAAGACCTTCAGGAACCAATTATTTTCGTAAGTTGAGGACTCCCTGTACTGTCTTACAGCAAGTTTTTCACTTCCATACTCACTTCCCTGTTTCTTATCACTGCGTTCAAGGAACCAGCTATCTTTCTTTCTTGTTTTACCCTTTCAAGCACTTCATCCTCTAAACTTCCATCCTTACTCATCACACTACCCATGTACTTAAACACACTTACATTTTCCATTTCCTCCTCATCCACCCTCACTGTACATTCACTGACTTAATTTCTCTCGAAGACCATAACTTTATTCTTCCCTACATTTACCTTTGGACTCCGTTTCTTACACACTCTCCCAAACTCATTTACCAAGCTTTGCAGCTCCCCTTTGTCTTCAGTTAACAGCACATTATCATCTGCAAACCACAGTACAGTTTCCACACACTGCTCTCTGTCATTAGGGCTGCTCGAACATCAGCTGCCCTACCTTGTATCTCCTTTATAACCCCATCCATATACAGATTGAAAAACCATGGAGACTTGACACATCCCTGAATCCAACCTTCAACTAAAAAAATTCACTCATTTCACTATCCACACACACTGCAGCCTTAGCACCCTCATACATGCTCTTCACGGCATTCAGTAACATTCCATTTACTTCTTATATTCTTAATACTTTGTCTATCCATCCTGTCATATGCTTGCTCAAAATCCATGAAGGCCACATACAACTTCTCTCCCTTCTCTATAGACTTTTCCACTGAAGACCTAAGAATGCATATCTGATCTACACAACCTCTTCCTTTCCTAAAATCTCCTTGTTCTTCTCCAACTAATTCCTCTGTTATTTCCCTAACTGTGTCAATAACGGAAAATAAAACCCACACTTGAAGACAAAGAATATATGTACCAAACAGTTTCGGTGGACACTGCCACCATCTTCAGTGGTCAAGATAGAGAGAAGGAATGACATTTTGATAATACAAGGGCTCCATTTTATGCGTGTGCATGTGGAAGGGAGGGGTAAAGGTGAGGTGGATTACTGTAAGCTGGAATTTCCCAAGAGTGAAAGGGAGGGACCAGGCAGGTCAGGTGTAATTCCTGTCTGACCCCACCTGTGTCGGTGCGGGAAG
>JAGKTI010006820.1:0-39312 GCA_018397915.1 Birgus latro | reverse complement strand
TGATGTGCCCTCACCTGCCGAGAGAAGCCTGGTGTTAGAAGGTAACAGCCATATACAAAACTACTATTATGAAAGAGGACATAAATCAGTCTTAAGGATTATAAATGAAGACAGTTGTTCTGGGAAATAATAATTCTGTAATAAAGTTTGTCGATTTGAACTAATACTCGTCTACTTCTGCTTCACAGGTTGTCTGCATCTGCTGTTTTTACCCTGCTGCCTTGCAAGACTGGTTGTACCCTGCTGAAGTTTGGTCTCATCCCCTGCCGTGAGAAGCCTGGTGGTGTGATCTGCCCTGATGCGAGAAGATTGACTGGTTCTGTGGTTGTGTGATCTCTCCTGCCATAAGATTCGTGGTGAGGTGTGGTGATGGCTTCCCCTTCCGTGAAAAGCCTGCTGGTGATTGTGTGATCCCTGCTGTGAGAAGACTTAGTGCTGGTGTGATCCGTCCTGCCCTGAGAAGACTGCTGGTGATAGTGTGATCCCTGCTGTGAGAAGGCTTAGTGTGATCTGTCCTGCCCTGAGAAGCCTGCTGGTGATAGTGTGATCCCTGCTGTGAGAAGACTTAGTGTGATCTGTCCTGCCCTGAGAAGACTGCTGGTGATAGTGTGATCCCTGCTGTGAGAAGGCTTAGTGTGATCCGTCCTGCCCTGAGAAGACTGCTGGTGATAGTGTGATCCCTGCTGTGAGAAGGCTTAGTGTGATCTGTCCTGCCCTGAGAAGACTGCTGGTGATAGTGTGATCCCTGCTGTGAGAAGGCTTAGTGTGATCTGTCCTGCCCTGAGAAGACTGCTGGTGATAGTGTGATCCCTGCTGTGAGAAGGCTTAGTGTGATCTGTCCTGCCCTGAGAAGACTGCTGGTGATAGTGTGATCCCTGCTGTGAGAAGACTTAGTGTGATCTGTCCTGCCCTGAGAAGACTGCTGGTGATAGTGTGATCCCCGCTGCCATAAGACTGATAGTGATGGTGGTGTGGTGTTGGTCTGCCCTGCCCTGACAAGACTGACACTGGTGTGATCTCCCCTGCCTTGAGAAGCCTGGTGGTGACGCTGCCATCTCCCTTGCAAGTCGGATCGCTCCCCTCCACGATGTTCTTTGGCCAAATGCTACTTCTGAATGCATACTTCATATTGCTGTATCTGTTAATGTATTTTATGCTGAAGTATTAATAACAAAAATTGAAGTTTTCTGCCTTGTGTCCTTATCTTTTGAACTTAAGGTGGTTTTAAAACTGATTATCTTCCTATACTGAGCTACGACAAACTTAAATATAAATAAAACATAGACAGACACAGTTAATAAACACACACAGAAAATACGTAATGAAGAAATTTGTCGTCTAATGAAACTCCAGTCAAACTTTTACTCCAACAAATGTCTTGAAAACTCATGCAAATTATCAGGTACATGGCTATGGAGTGGCATGGGAGGCAGCGTGGGGAAGCTTTCAGATATGATGCAGTGTAGGTTGGGATAGGGAAGGGTGCAGTAGGGTTGGGAATGTTAGGGGATGGTAGTGGACTAGAGCAAGGTAGGTAAGGCAGGGTATAGTCGAGTCAGGTAGGGTAGGGTATTGTATGGTAGTTAGGTAGGACGATGGGTGGATGTCAGGATGGGGGAGGAAGCTTGTAATATCGTGTTATGATCAAGATGTTATACTTATTACCCTGTACCTTATATAAGTGTGTAGGTGTTTCATCATTTGTTGGAGGTGGGATGCTGGAGGTGGGATGCAGGTGGTGGGATGCAGGTGGTGGAATGCAGGTGGTGGGATGCTGGAGGTGGGATGCAGGTGGTGGAATGCAGGTGGTGGAATGCAGGTGGTGGGATGCAGGCGGTGGGATGCAGGTGGTGGGATGCAGGTGGTGGGATGCTGGAGATGGGATGCAGGTGGTGGGATGCAGGCGGTGGGATGCAGGCGGTGGGATGGTGGTGATGGGATGCTGGGGATGGGATGCAGGTGGTGGGATGCTGGGGTTTTTGGAGATGGGATGCTGTTCAAAAGGGTTTCATAGTGTTTGTCTGGCGGCTGCTTTATGTGTCTGGTTACCTCCGTCAACTTAGGTTACGTATTCACCCGAATCTGTCTGTCTGTGTGCATGTCGGTCTGTCTGCCTGTGAACAAGACGTCTCCAAAAAAGTTGCTATCGGACCTCATTGGAATCTGGTGGATAGGTGGGCACAGGGCCAAGGACGAGTGTTGGTGTGTGCGGTTTGCAAGGTGTTGTAGTGGGTGTTAGACGGGATGGGGGCCCGTGCTGAGTAGGCAAAGGACATCACTTATCTGGTGTAGCATTTGTTCAGAAGGGAGTGTGTTTCATTTAGTTACTCAAAGTCTGTCCCTGCAAGTGTTCTGAGTGCACTGAGTCTGGGGATGCACCTCCATTTCTGTATATGTGTAGGGTAGCGTAGGGTAGGGTAAGAAGGGTAGGGTATGGTAAGAAGGGTTGGGAAAGGCAGGTTAGGGTAAGTCGGGTAGGGTAAGGCAGGGTAGGGTGGTGTAGGGTAAGTTTGACTGCATCACAGATCAATGCTTTAGAAAATCTGGAGATAGAAAATAAACCAGACTTAGCTTTTAACATCAAGCGAGATGGATGGATGGACGGAAGGATGGTTGGACGGATGGATGGATGGATGGGGAATCGTGGATGCTTGGACCGATGGCAGAGTTCCTCCTGTTTCGTCCTTCCACCCGTCCATACAACTCGCTATCATAAACAAGCTCAGTCTGGTTTATTTTCTTCATTATGTACATCCTCAATCTCATTATCATCATCATTTTCCTCCTCCTCCTCCTCCTCCTCATCATCATCATCATAATATCATCATCACCTACCGGTATCTATCTATTTGTCTTCATCTATCTGTCTATAACCAGACGCCTTAATCCCGTAAGGGGTGGCCACAGACAAATCGCCTCCATAATGCCGTGTCCTCTACCATTTAGCTCATATATCCCACTCATATATTTCTACTCCTTCCCTCTATCTCATCATCGGTCTCCCCCTCCCCCTCTACTCATCCACCTACCTGACATGCACTCTTCTAGTCATTTTCTTTTTCTCCTTCCTCTCCACATGGCCAAATCATCTCGAAGTATTTCTCTTAACGCTTTTAATCTCATCCACATCAGCATCACAACGCTCCTTCACCTCCTCATTGGTCTGTCTGTCTCTCTATGACATTACACATGTCCCTCTCAAATAATTCACTTCTACTGCTCTCACTTTTGACTCGTGGCCTTCCAACAGGATCCAAGCTTCACTTCCATACTTTAAAGTGGGAATCACAGCATGCAGTGCCCCACCTCCCCCTTTTTTTTTTTTTCCTATACTTTCATCCTCAGTTCCCTATTCCTAATCACTGTTTTTAGAGAACAAGCAACCCTCCTTCCCTGATGTACCATTTCAGTCACTTCATCCTCTAATCTTCCATCCGTATTCATCACATTACATAAATACTTAAATGCACTCACATTCTCCATTTCCTGACCATCCAGCCTCACTGTGGATTCTCTGCCTTCTAACGTTGGGATGTTAAAGCTTCACCACCATCAGCATCAACATCATTATCACCATCAATATCACCACCATCAGCCTGTGACACACCACTGCATGATAAGGGCCCCTCTCACCTTTCTCCACTCTGATCCATTGATTGTTAGCTTCTTCCGGTCCATCTTGGTGGGTCTGTGAGTAATATCGCTCTTTCCTGTTCTCTGTGTAGCTCATCCTCTCATTCCATCTCTGGCCTGCCATTCAGTTACGCTGGCTGTCCATCTGTTATGTGTTCTGTGGAAGACGTGACCTGAGGACTTCGTGTGTAGTTACCTGGAAACAAGCTCAGAATTACTAGATGCGGGAGCTTCAGGCCCCATTGGTTAATCCCCTTGGTGTGGTGTGGTGTGGTGTGGGATGCTGGTATGGTGTGGGGTGGTGCGGTGTGGGAATGTGTGGTGTGGGGTTATTTGGTGTGGGATTGGTTTGTGTGGTATGGTATGGAATGGCATGGCGTGTTGTGGCTTCACTGTCCCTAAAATCTAGAGGAATGTAGCACCTCGATCGAAAATAATTAGTGAGAAGCAGATGGACATGGCCGCACTTAGATGTGCCCTAATAAAACGTAAACAAAACTACGTGTGTTTCATCCTCACAACTGAATCAATATAAATAAGGATAATTATTCCATTTAAATAATTCACGGTCCAGGGAAAGGCCAAAACTGAGCTACTATTTCTGACACACATATCCATCCCTTTCCTTGCGATAAATAAAGAGACAGTGACCAATGATTTTTGAAACCCAGTGATGTGGTCTTAGGAATCCAGTAGGTTTTTTCAGAATATTGTGTAAGTGTTTAGTACGTGTATGGCCAAGAAGAGGAGCGATATCCCTGACCTCATTTGCACTCTTAAAATATAAGTAGTTCGAGTGTGTGGGAATTACTAGGCGCACGCACGCACACACACACACACACACACACACACAATGCCCAGTCACCATAACGTTTGAGGTTAAACGAAAAGGAAAGGAAGATGCGACTCAGCCAGTGATTTGAAGATCATCGTCGTCGCTGTCGTCATCATCATCATCATCATCATCATCATCATCATCGTCAGCACCATGTTATTGTCATCCAAACACTGTGAAAGATGTAGAACGGATGTTATATCAGTCATCACCTTTATCATCATATTCATCACTACCTTCTAATCTTATTGTAGAATTTGTACGGGAGTAGGAGTCATCATTATTATCATCATCATCATCATCATCACAATAATCCCGGCTTAGTTAACTGGTACAGGAGATTCAGCATTACAGTTATCATCATCATCATCACCAGTCATCACCATTGTCATCCCATTTCTGTTAGTTCGTACATAAGTTAAATCCTCACCATTATCACCAGTACTAGCAGTATCATCAGCATCACTATCATCACCATTATCATCATCAGCCTGTGACACACCACTACATGATAAAGACCCCTCTCACCTTTCTCCACTCCGATCCATTGGTTGTCAGCTTGTTCCGTCCCATCTCGGAGGATCTGCGAGTATTATCTCTCATTTCCTGTTCTCTCTGTACCTCATCCTCTCACTCCATCTCTGGCCTGCCATTCAGTTACGTTGGCTCTTCATCTGTTATCTGTTCTGTGGAAGATGTGACCTGAGAAGTGTGTGTGGAGTGACCTGGAAACAAGTGGCAAAATATAAGTGTTGCGTCATCCCAACTATACCCTGTTCACTCTTACTAGGCATACAGTTGCAGGCTCTTTCTTAAATGATGTACCGTAACAAGGGGTTATCACTAGAATGGTGCTAGTCACGAACAAATGGTATGGAAATGATGTAGAGCTGTAATTTTGTCTAATTCTTTCACTGAACTACGGGAAACAAGCTGCAAAAAGACGACCATCTCGGCCTAGGTAAAATGAAGGAACAACACTGCAATATACGTGTGTGTGTGTGTGATTTACATACAATAATTTTTTTTCATCACATTGTCCCTCTTAAATACGAATCGCACTTAATCATGTCACTAACTGCACTACTGGGTGGACAGGGACAAGGGGGCAGACGAACCTAGTCCACCAGTCTGATCGGCACGGGAATCTACAGGACGACACACGCACTGCTGTATCACTGGTGCTGAGACACCAAGGCTGCGGCGGTACAAGGCCTCCTCATCTCCCTCACACTAACAGCCCCATTGTCTCATCAAAATTGCGTTTGTTAGCCTCATAGGTACTATTTAATTGGCCTATGATACTTCCAGGCTGTCAGTGCGATATCCTTGTGTCCTAATGTAGTCACCTTAATGGCCAAAAACTGCAAAAATCCAACACTTACCTCAGGAAATGAACCAACAGCAACACACACACCCACGTCCTTCCATTGTCCAGCGGCCACTAGCAAAAGCAGCAAAGTAGCGACATCTACCAAGACGAGAAACTTATCCAGCTACTTTTACAACCACTAGATGGTACCAGGGCCCTTTCATGGTAGGGGCAACTCTTCTATTCTATTCCAGGTGCTGTTTGGCGATAGCATTGAGAGTGAGTCATACTACTTTGAGAGTGTTAATGCTGTCTCTATTAATTCTCATGATCGTGCAGCTCTCATAATATATTCCAGCTGACACCACACGATTCTATTTATCTGAGAGTCAAAAGTGACTGAGTATGAAAAAAGAATAGGCTATTGTTGTAGAGGATGCATCATTGCCGATAGCAATATCAGCCAGAGCCGAACTGAAAGAGTGAATACTGACCTTAGAAATTTCAAGTCCCTAATATAGAAACAACAGCAAACCCTGCAATGTGTACTGCACAGCCTTGGTGTGTGTGTGTGTGTGTGTGTGTGTGTGTGTGTGTGTGTGTGGATGGGTGGGTGGGTGGGTGATCGGGTGTTGGTGGGTGGATGGGTGAGTGTTTTTTGTGTGGTTGTGGTTTAATGTGACTTTGTCTGTGTGCGTGTGTGTGTGTGTGAGTTCACTACTCGTCAAAAGACCTTGGCTATACATAAGAAGACATGCTATTAAAGTTAGAGCACAAATGTAATGTGCTATGAAGTCAGCCACACTCAAAATAACGTCACGCTCCTTCTCCCTTGTCCTGTCTCCTTTTCCTGCGTCTGTCTGCCTTCTAGCTGTCTGTCTTTCTGTCTGTCCGTACCTCTGTTGCAGACCACAAACATCTCTCAACTGCCCTCAACGTCCTAGATTATCATAGTATCATGCAGTATACATTAGTTTAAATCTGATAAACAGCATCACCCTAGAAACACTCCAAGCTGCCTGCCAGACTGTTAAGAAATGAAAGTGACCAACTTATTAAATGAGACTCCACCCTGGACTCATGTGTCCAAACTCTGCTGGTGACCTGTTTCCATACAAAAGGTACAGTACTTTAAAGGTGAATGCGATGATTGTTTAATTCAATTTAATATGCAAATTTTAATATTCATTCACAGCAATCAATTTTCATTTATGAACAGGTAAAACCCTATATGGCATGATAATATTTCTACCAAGTTTGGTGGTGGGAAAGAAAGGAAAAAAAGGTGGTGCTGTACATGAATATGGGACAGTAAGAACAGGAAAATATGAAATAAGCCAAGAAAAGTGAGGAAGGGGATGGCAGCTGTGTTGATGAACATGCAAAAATAAAATAAAAACTATAATGGAGCAAGTGCAGTGAACTAATTATTGGAAATAAAAATGCCAGCATATCGGAAATATGGTAACTGAAACCTCAATCTCAAAAAAAAAAAAAAAAAAGTTAGGTACATGAAGAGAGCATGCAGTGTGTTACAAACTGAAAGCCAAACGTTGTAGGAAAGGCATAGGTTAAGACAGTTAAAATTGAACTAGATGTTGAATTACCACCTCTTCATCTTCAACAGAATATGGTGTTACTCATGAACGTCTATGGAAAGCATGCTGAGTTGTACTATTGTCTCATTCTGCCACTGAGCCACGGGAAATCATTCGCGCTCCAGCAGCGAAAGAGCAAACATCCTCAGCCATGGTCTCTCCTGCCTCTTCTCCTGCCTCAGCCTTCGACCCGTTGAGGGGGGCTACCACCGGCAGTGAGCATCCACAAGCTGCCACCATCGTGGGAACGGTGAAGTGGTACAATGTGAAAGTAGGGTATGGGTTCATTCGGCTTCAGTACACCGGCACTGATGTATTTGTACACTGCCTCGGGATCACTGTATCCGCTTCCAGACGCCGCCGGTGTTCGTTGGGCAAGGGCGAGACGGTTGTGTTCCATGTCCATCAAACACCGAAGGGTCCTGAGGCTAGGGACGTCACCGGACCGGGAGGTGCAGCTGTACAGGGCTCTGCCCATGCACGGCAGCGCCCCACAGCCCGAGGGCACCAGCCTATGGATCATCGATGTCCCAGGGATACTGACACAATCGTCACGTGTGCATCGCGACGGCGAAGGCATTCTGTGGTGATGACAGAGGCGCTGCTCATTTTCTTCCCCCACATTTTTTTTTAGAAAAATGGGCTCCCGCACCTTGTCATTTCACAGAGCTTCGCCCGCGGTGCACAGGCAGTCCCCCGTCAGGAGCATCGTGCCCCTCAGGTGCAGCCTCCCTTACCCCGCAAAACACCGCGGAATAGGCTGCAGCTTGACGCTCCTCTCAACAGGGCAAAGGCTTCTTCCACCTCCACCCCTGCCCCCATGGACATCGATCTACGCGAAAGCTCTTCTCCCCATCAGCCGTCAGTAGTCGTGGAGGAGGTTGTTTCCTCCACTCCATCCATCCACCAGGACGTGGACGTTTCTCCTCTCCTGACACTTCCACTTCCTGCTGACAGTCATACCATGGCCTCAGAAGACCTCCAGCCCACCATGGAGGTATGAGCTTCCTCTACGCCTCCACCATCGACGCCTGATCAGCCTCAGCCTGCCAGAGATCTTGATGCCAGCCAGTCTCCTCCTTCTGACGACTCCCTTCAGTATTATTTAAGCAGCAGCGACACCAAGCAAATTGTTGCCGATGCTCTTAAACATCTTAAACTGACCGGGGACCTGGAGTTGTACTTCTACCCCGGGTAACTCCTCTTTACTCCACGCCTTTTGTCTGGCGGGCCTTACACCTTAGGCCCGCTCCCATTCTGATCTTTTAGATCAGATGGGAAAATCACAATCATCATCATCATCACAGGAAATAAGCTGAAAAATGACGAAAATCTCCACCAAGTTAAAATGAATGAACTACAGTGGAATCTTCTAAATTGCAGCTTTATGAGACTGAGCACATACAGCGATCTGAAAATTCCACAGTTTGGAGATAACTAATCTTATGGGGAAAATTACTTATGAGCCTGCCATCTCGGAAAAGTTGCCCCCCTTACCCCCAAATCTACATCAAACTGGTCACCAACGAACGCTAACAACCTTCATGCTTGACGTGGGAGGGAAGTACTGTTATTGGCTTAGAGTAACTGCTATGCTTGAATATGGTTGGTTTAGTAACTGCCATGCTTGACTACGATTGGTTTATGCCCAGCTAGATGCATGGACTTGAGGTAACAGTGGCATGTATTACACAAGGCACTGGAAAAAGCGTCACTTTTGATGGCTTCATCCGTGCATTTAATGTAATTTCTGTGATTCACTGATGTTGCAGACTTTCATGATGTTGCCACGTATTATGAATCCGCTACATGAAATGCGCGATTCATGAGATTCCATTTATTGTGATATAAAGGGTATGGAAGGTAACAGAATGTTTGTCGAGTGATGCACACGTTTCCAGGGCCTATATTCACAAACATAGGATTAATTTCCTCTCACAAGTCAGAGCTGATAAACACCTGTACAGACAGTGATAGTAGAACAGTAGTTACTGTAATAGTAATTGCAACCCCAAGCCCATCTGAAAATGAACCCAGTAGACTGTAGGGTGAAACTGCCCTCATCCCGTACTTTGTATACCTGAGCAGAGGAGGTGCTCATTTATAAAGTATCAGTGTCACAATCTGAAGCCTTCCCTCTCCAGCATCCCTGTTTAGACAATCACAAACACATAAAGGCATGCAAACAAACACAAAGATCATTCAACAATAACATGTAATTACTTGAAAATATACCATTTAGTTATACAGGGTTTACATGCTCACATACCAGATGCAAAAAAATCACACTGATGTATTGGTACGAATGTGTCCAATATCCACAACAATACATAATTTTTAAAAAATGGGGAAAAAAAAAAGGTATTAAAAGAACACATAAAGGAACGGCAAAAGAAACCTAACTTTTACTATTCCCAACTTTTCTTGATCTTGTGATACCTTTTTTGTTGCTCTTGACTTTCATGCTGCAGAGGGTTGCAGGTGTGAATATGTGGGAAGTGTGTCCAAAGGCAGACCAAGGAAGATGTGGAGCAAGGTCCTGCATGGATACCTCTTGGCTGAGGAAATGAGCATGGAAATATTGCAGGATTGAAACACATGAAGAGCTGCAATCAGTTAAAAGGACTTACACATGTACAGTAATAACACACCTTAAGACAGTCAAATAAGTGACTAACACCATTACATACACACTCACAGGTACACACACTTGCATAAAATATTTCTGTAACAGCCTATTGTTGCATCAAAAAATAAAATACTTCAATGATGTATGACAAACACACTCAAACATAACACAGTTATCAATCTTAAAAGACATCTGTATAATTTATAAAACACATTACAAGCACATCTATAATGAAAAAAAATGTGCAGAAGGTTAGGCCTGTGACAAAACCAGGATTCCAGGAGCTTGAATGGTAAGTAAATGAGTGTCTGGTCCATTTCACTGGCCATGCAGTTAATAGTTCTCCCATTATTGTTCTTCATTCCATGCTTTTTGGGACCTACTTCATCCCCATCCCTAGGTGGGAAAAAAAAGTTGTTGTGATGGTGACAACGATGATGATAAAATGTTAAAGTTTTTTTCTTCCATGTAATTCATGTTCCTTACTGTATGGTTTCAGCAATATGGTGGCAAATTTTGAGAAAAGTCACTGAAGCAATGCTCATTACTTTTTCATAAGCTTTTCAACAATGCGCATAGATTTAGTGTAGCTTTAACGGTCTCCAAAATAACCTAATTCTGGTCCTATGCTCTACTACCCATTATATATAGGATAATCCCTATATTCCTTGCCTGATAATTAACTACCAACCACCCAAGTACACGTAGAACAGTATTCTTGCTCATTCACTTTGCTTTACCCCTTGAGTCTTGGTATGACCTTATTACTTAATTACTGCTGCTACCAGAGGTAGGTGGTGGCAACCATCACCCACTCACTTGACGTACTGCTGCCTACTTCTTCCTTTACCTTCATCACTCTATTTCTGTGTCAACCCTCCACTCTTCCCTTTCCTTTCAGTCACTTTTAATTACTCTTCTTTCTACTTGAGATGGCTCTACACGAGTGACAAGCCTAATGGCTTCCTGTTACTCAAGAAACCATTTACAATGCTGTGTGGTAACTATATAACCCAAAAAACGGGGTTAAGTGGAGCCTAATATGGTGTCCCTGTTAGTGGGTGGAGATGCAAATGCAGCATCCACCCAGGAACCAAACCCTACATTTTTCCCCACGCCTCACTGTGACAAGGCACTAACAACCACAAGGGAACTTCAGTTCACAGCACAGGATGACCTTGCAGGGGTAGTTGCTTGCCTGTGACTGATGGCTCTGCTAAGCCAGACAGACTGAGGCTGATCAACAACTAATGCTACCAGATGATTTTATTCAGCTTAAGAACTGTGTCTTATACTGAAGTGGTTTATTAACACAATATCTAACCGTTCAGTTCACAAAGACTAACCTAAGCCAAATAAAATCGTCAGAGGTGGTAAGAATTAAAGAAAAAAAAAAAAACGGGCTCAGTGAGTTAAATACTATATAAAATATTTAAATGAATAACAGATTCCTACTGTCAGGGATCAAAGACCATATGGCACTAATTCAAAGCAAAGACACAACAAGCAATGAAACAAATGGGAAAGGAAAAAAGAAAGACAAGAAAAGCTAAAACACACACACACACACTAAAACAAACAAACTAATGGGAAAGGAGAAAAAGAGAAAGACAAGAAAAAGTAAAAAAATAAAATAAAGACACTACGTATATGGGCTAAGATACAGAAAAAATAATGAAAATAAATAAATAAAAGGAGGGAAAGTGTAAAACCAAATGTCGAAAAAAGACCAATATGAGTTAAAAACAAGAGATGGTGAATACAAATAAGAGACAAAGGAGAGATTTCCAATTGTTCAGACAACTGAATCAAGTGTCTTATGGTACAAGGCTTCACTGTGCACACAATACTGACCTGAAATAATCTAAATCTGAAGTACATGGTAAAGTATGAGTTTCTCACACCCTGCACAGCACTGGTATACCCATTTTACTCTAACTTGGCGGCCTAAAACTGACATTTCTCCACCCTGAGTACTCAATTATAACAATGGCTTAGCACTAGACATACGGTGCTAATCACAAAGAAGTGCTATGAAAAGACACAGAACTGTGGTACTGTCTTGTTCTGCTAGGTGAAATTAACTATAAAAGGGCAAAAATGTGGGGCAAGTTAGGGTAAAAAATTGCATAATACTGTACTGGTAATACAAGAAGGGTTTCACAATGACACCACAGCAACATATATTTGTTTACAAAAATAAAAAATACTGCACCATCAACATGACATACTTAAATACTGGTGTCATAGCACATAACAGAAAAGCACTGTTTTATGAGATGTTTTACTAATCAACAACAAACTGCTATTGTGAAGTGACTAACAAAGAAATAATAACACTTAAATCTTATATAAACATACAGTAGGCGCGGAAAGTGTTGACGCCATCTTAAAAAAAGAAAACATTCTTGTGGTTAGCAAGGAGAAACAAATAAATTAACACTCACCATTGAATTTAGTATTTACTGGCATTCCCCTTCACCTTTATTATCTTCTTAAGGCGTCTGGGGAGACTGATGGCGTAGTTTTGCAGAACAGACGGACTAAAACTGCTCCATAGCTGCAGCCTCAAGTTTAGGCAAAGATGATGTGTCCATACTACGCAGCTGCCGCTTCATGTGCGCCCATAAATTCTCAATGGGATTGATATCTGGGCTGTTTCCGGGCCAATCTCGAATAAAGGGAACCTCACAGTCTGTTAGCCACTGTTTCACTGACTTTGCAACATGTGCAGGGGCAGAATCTTGCATAAATACTCTTGCCTTGGTTTTATCAAAAGAGTCACTTAAAACATCACATAAGAGCTCCAAATAATTGCTCTGGTTCACTTTTTCATTTGCAGGTAGAATTACCAACCTACCAACACCATAATATGTAAAGCAGCCCCAAGCCATGAGTGAGGCTGGGTATTTAACAAACTTGGAAGTGTACTTAGGATCCAGGGGGTCACTGCCTGGTTTGCGGTACACTCGTGATGAAGGGGTACCAGTGACAGTAAATGTTGACTCATCACTCCAAAGCACAGTTTTCCATTGCTCCTCACTCCAGGCAAGATATTTCTTACAAAAATTTACTCTCTTTTTCTTCTGAAGTGCAGTTAGCAGTGGTTTCTTACGAGCACAAAAACTCCTGTAGCCCAGATCGTCATGCAACAGTTGCTGCACACTTCTGACAGACACGTCTGCCAGCAACTGTGCGTTCTTTTCTTTTAAATCCCGTGCTGTTAGCCTTGGATCCTTGCTAACTTGCCTTGAGATCAGCTGACGGGTCCTGAAGGTTGTCTTACGAGGTCTCCCAGGCTTGGGAAGTGGAGTGGGAGGAATGGCCTCCCCACTGTCCTTGAACCGCTTCACCAGTCTCTGCACTGTCCTCAGTCTAACACCATCTGATTTGCAATAAATGGGAGTTTGTGGCCATCTTTGTATAAAGTAATCACTTCTACACGTTTGTCCTTGCTTATGGTTACTTTAGGCATGATGAGAATGTGGTAGGTAACCAAATAACTGTGTTATTTGAGTCAAAACATGCCCCCGTGGTGCATCACACACACAGACAATCCTCCTCCTGTGGCTGCCCAAACATTACTGAGCCTGTTCCTGTGGTGCCAAACCTATCAAGCAGGGTTGTCAGCTCCTGCTGAAAAAGCGTCAGCTCATTTCGCATCACAGGGGAGGGTAGTATTGACCCTACTTCACTTAATGTGAAAAAGAATGACGTCGGCAAAAAAACGTCAAAACTTTCCGTGCCTACTGTACTTTGCATACAGAAATGTCACTTACTTTCTATTTAAAAAGACGACTCCATGCAAACTGTCCTATTTCAATTATCGGTACGGAAAAGCACAGACCCAGGATATATATACTGCAACTACCAACTGTCGTACCACTGTGTTTGCAAACTGCATTAAAAAAAATTTCATACAGAACCTTATCATCACAACTGTTGCAGTCCATTTTAGGTGAGTAAATACTGGTGAACTGTGATGCACAGGACTATGATGTACTTACAGAGCTTATACAGAATTTAGCTATAATGCTACATACATGCTAGATTTTGACATACATGATTCACAATTATAAGTATTTGATATTACCTACAAGTTTCTTAGAACTCTACA
Source organism: Birgus latro (assembly GCA_018397915.1). NCBI lineage: Eukaryota > Metazoa > Arthropoda > Malacostraca > Decapoda > Coenobitidae > Birgus > Birgus latro. The sequence continues at coordinate 25,188 of JAGKTI010006820.1, read as the reverse complement.
AAATTATGGCAGTTCTTGATGGGAAAGGAAGGGGTTATACGTGCATTATGCAAGGGTACTCTGTTGTATTACGTATGGTAGTGGCGGTGTGAATTACCTTCTCCAGCAGTCCACCATCCTCCTTCTGGGGGACAGGAAGAGAAATGAGGGATGTTTGTACCAGGCAGCTCCATCACCCAGTCATGTCAGTGTCACCATGTGAAGGCATACCTCTCCGCACCTAGCCACACCAAACACTACAATACATAAATATATACTCTCCCTTGACAAATTATAGTGTCACTAAATGAAAGCCCTGCTCTTCAGCACCTTGCAGTGTTTGTATATAAGCCAAATATATAAAGAGTTCCTCAGACATTCAGACTTCATTTTAATATAAATTCCTGAGGAAAAAATCAGTAACTTTTGTTTGTGATGCTCTACCCTACTCCAATACTATAATAAAGAATGCTAGTCAAGTTATAAAACGATATTACAGTATAATGGTAAAAATATACACACAGATTACAATACAAAACTACTGTGCACTACCTTGTTTATACATGATCGTTTACATTTATATTATAAAGTGATATATCTCCAAAAGTTAGTATAGTAATAAAGCCCAGTATAAAGTCAAAAGTTTTCAGCTCCACTACTTTGTGATTCTATGAGCTGGGAGAGCTAACTACGAAATATCACAGAACGAGGTATATACCATTACAAATACTGTACTTTAGAGTTCAATCATCAATACAGTTCCTCTTGGGCCCTTCAGTTTGGTGGTATTTTTCAGCTTACAGCTCACCCTCATTTTACAACTAGGATGTGTTTTTGAAAACCGACCACATGACAACTGCTTGTCAACAATTGTACGATTGAGAAACAAAAAAATTGTACCCTGAAAAATCAGGCAAAGCAGAGCTCATACAAGCTAAAAAACAGTAAAATGAAAAATGGTGCCAAATGTTACAATCATACCTGTACAGGGTGTCCCACACGTCATGCACCAGAGGAAAAACTGAAGTTTAGCATATTTGTTCAAAGTGCTAACCGTTGTGCCTCACAGATATATTCAGACAGGTGACCCACTCATCGAGGATACGTCGTAAGATGTCAGGGGTTATTTCTCTGCATGCAGCTGTGATTCTTGATTTCAGATGAGGCAGCGATGTTATCTTTTCTGCATACACAACATAACTGTCTCATCTGAAATCAGGTATTACAGCTGCATGCAGAGAAATAACCCCCTGACATCTTACAACGTGTCCTCGATGAGTGGGTCACCTGTCTGAGTATTTGCATCAGACACGACGGTCAGCACTTTGAACACACACTATACTCTAAACTTCAGTTTCCCTGTGGTGGATAACTTGCGGGACACCCTGTATATTAACTGAATGTAAAACGAGGGTGTGCCGTATTCATACTATCTCCTGTTGATTTCACTCACCTCAAGGGAGACTTTTGGAACTGGAGGGGTTAGACAGACTAACACCACTCCTTAAGTACTAAAGAAAACTTTTCCATCAATGGATCTGGAGGTACCAAAAATAAAATTAAGAAATAAGTCATCCCAGTGAAGGGGTTAGCTAGTAAATGAAGGTTGTAGTTGCCAAGGACATTAACATATGGTTGCCAGAAAATAAGAGACTTCAAAAATAGGTACATAAGAAAATCCATGAAAAATTTAATCCCCTTAATCCAAAAATGTATTTTCATCCCATCCTTGTTATCTTGATGATTTTGCTCAGCTTATAAGATGATTTTTCAACCAGTGGGGGTTTAATACAGACTTCATTAGCCCCTTCCCTACTAGAGATCCCTCCTAAGCTGAATAAAATAATGTCATAGTAAGAATAAAATGACAAATACATCACCAGACTGAAGATTAACAGCTACTGTAATTCTTCCTTACAGAACACATCATCATCACCATCATCATCATCACCCTAATCTAGCTGAAAATGTTTACATACAGTGGAGAGATTTAACACATGACCCTTTTGTTTCTTGGGACACAGATTCTCGCAACTCTTCCTTACCGGTTCAAATCTGCACTTGACACTTTAATACTGTATTCTCCTGTATACTATATATGCCATCTATGTCAATATTAGAGAGATATAAAAGGAAAAAGAGAATATTAAGGTAAACTGAGCAATTTAAAACCTTAAAGAAATGCTACAACACCTCCCAATCAAAGAGAATAGTATCCAAAGTTCATGGAGAAGCAGAAGACATGACTTTTGTTGCTAAATGTCAAAAGCTGCTGGCAACACAAACACTAGATTCTGGGGCTGCTACCATAACCACTGAGAACTGATGCATCCTTACTAATAATCTATCTATCAATATGTCTGCCGATCTATCTATCAATGTCTATCTATCTACCTATCAATCTATCCAATTCTTTACTGTCCCATATGGAGGGTAGGGGCCTAGGTTTAAGCTGCTTGGTCCAAATACTTAAGGCATGTTTTCAGTAAGTTCAGGTAAAATCCATCCTCTTATCTGTACTGGCAGATAAATGTAGTCACTCCAATACCTAGCAATGTGTTGTAAGCAGCCACAAGACTTCTACAGCACAAGATAAAGGTGATACAATGCCTATGACTTTTATTCTCTTTTGATGCCTGTGCCCAGTGAAATCAAGGAACCCTGCTTTTAATCTTCCACCCTTGTGTAAATATAAGATGTTGTGTTAGAATGAAAATGATGACAACAATAATATAACAGTGAAAATGAACATACAAGGTGGCCTATGTGTTACATCCTCCTATCTCGTGTTACGGGGATGGCTCAGTCTGCTGGCGTGGGGAATGCAGACATTTTGATTGCTTTGTAAAATAACTACTCAACAGGCAACCAGTGGACACAAAGAGCAAACACTATGGAATACGAGATAGGGATGTGGAAAGCAGAAAATGACGCAAGGTAGATACTGGTACCATAAACTGAGCCATTCCCTAAGCACACAAGAAATGGGATGTGTAATATACGGGCAAACTTTAATAAACAGCTAAGTCTTGAAACACAAATAAAACCAAGTGAAAAACTATCAACCTTAGCACAACCTAGAAGTCCGTAACATAAGTACACACTGCACATCATCATCATCCAGACCTCCTTTCCCACCCTAGGGCAGGGTGAGGAGTAGCAACGTCCAGACAGCCCACACTGCACACGTATAACTATTTCACTGAGCAACTGATTTAATGTAAACTGTGGCTGCCTGCTGTGACTACTTGATTTTCTGCTTTCATGACTTCAGCTATCTGATTTTCTACTTGTATGATATCAGCTGCATTTATCTGACTTTCTGTTTTCAGGATTTCAACTGTCTACTTTCAGGATACCAAATGTATCTACTCTACTTTCTATGTTCTGGATTCCAACTGTGCCCATCTGACTCAACTTTCAGAACTCCAACAGTGTCTGATTTTCTGCTTTCAGGATTCCAAGAGTATGTGAAGATGACAGAAATACTGAAACAATGGCAATGACAAGGGATGCCTCTTAATGATGTCTAACTGTACGAGTGGTATGCCATTTGGTCAGTACAAAAAATCACCCTATCTCAACCACACAGAACCTAGATTGGGTCATATGGTAAGTTATAGGGATACACTAAAGACTGTCAGTTATATGACTACATCTATCATATTAAACAGAGGCTTATTATATTTACAAATAAGTGGTTAATGTTATCTCCAATACCTCATTTAGTTCTGTGTGCTTATTATCTATTCATGCATTATCCCGGTGATTTAACCTACCTTAAGAGAAATCCATCAGACAGGAGATAAAACGTCCCCATTACCTGACGTAAGCAAAGTGGTTTTCTGGCAGTCCAAGTATTGTATCTATCTATATATATATTTTTTTATAGTTGAATTAATCTTGAAAAATGTTGTAGAAATGTTACTATATACAAGTTTTATAATAAGTAAAATAAAGATCAGACAATATAACAAAATAAATCACTACAGTGTCTCTTCTAACCTGACAGATCCCTAACCCCTTTCCGTTCAGTTGATGGCCCAGTATGGTCAGATTAGGTGGGCTGATCTGACTAATAACCAAGGAGACCTATTCCTACCTCATAACTAAGACTCATCAGATTTCAGGCACCCATAACAAAAATTAAGCTGTGAAAGTGGGCCAGTTCTGTCAGGTGAAAACAAACTGACTATGCCAAGGCATGAAATTGTAGACTACTGTACATGTTGGTGTGGTGAACTCCATTTGATACTGTAAACTTCACATCCTTACAAACTAAAGAAACATTCCACAAATATGACACGGAACAACATTAAAAAAGAATATTTGTATTTAATATCAATCACTTAGCAGGTATAAAATATAAAAATCCACAATCCTAATACACTACTATGATTGCAAAAGGGTGAGTTCAGTAGTGGTAGTAGTAGTAGTATCTGCAGCCCCAAGTTCACCTGAAACATGAACCTGGTGGACTGCAGGCTGAAAATGCCCTTTTCTGGCAGTCCACCATTATGCTTTTGGGAGCAGGGGGAGAGATGAAGAACCTTTGTATAACTGGGAAGCGGAATTGCTTGGTTATACATGTGCCACCATGTAATGGCATCCCTCTCCACCACCCATGAGTAAAACTGAGGGATATTTCTATAACCAGGCAGAGGAGTTGCTTGGTTATATTGGTGCCACCAGATGAAGGTATCCCTCTCTGGCACCAATGAGTACATATGTGTTATGAATGGATGTCCTGAGGAAGGTGACTCTCACTGACTCTAGGAGGCTGCGGTGCTATATTATTGGCCTTCATGTAGGATATAACCTGGCCAGGAACCTCGGCCAGCACCTCCCTTGCCAGTCTCAGCCGAGCAATATTGGTGTCTCCAGCACCTTGGAGGAAGTCTCTGAAGGGTACAAACTGCACAATGTCCCTGGTGGCATAACGGCCGTTGCTGGAGAGGCGCACCACATCTCCATCCAGTTCTTCCATGCTGTCAAACTCTGCACCACCAACACCCACAATGATGATGGAGAGGGGCAGGATGGATGCATTCACAATCGCCTGTTGACAGGATACAAACATGAACTCAGATAAAGCAAGCAGTAGCAGCAGTAGTTGGAAACCCTGACAAATTCCCAGTATCAACTTCAAAATCTGAAACTTCAGTTTTTCAAAAGATATTAATTCATATGATGGGAAGGTACTGATACAACTTGTCCTAATTGTCATTGTATACTTGATTTTTTTTTTTTTTTTACATTTACAATACCAGATGGTAAATTACACATGCAAGGTACTTCGTTGCAGTTAATGTCCATGGTGCTATAAGCTATTTTTTTACTTGATTTTCTCATAGCTATCAATGTGACTCTACTTCCCAAAATATTCCAATTTCCATAAAGCTTTTGGGCTGTACTTTTAAACCTTTATTTCCTGTAAGCCAAGAAACCTTTTACAGCATTGGGTGGTAACCATTTAAGAGATGGTAAATTACACATGCAAGGTACTACATTGTGTTTAACGTCCATGGTGCTATAAGCTGTTTTTTTTTACTTGATTTTCTCATAGCTATCAATGTGATTCTACTTCCCAAAATATTCCATTTCCCATAAAGATTTTGGGCGGTACTTTTAAACCTTTATTTCCTGTAAGCCAAGATTAATTTCACTCTCATCTAATATATCAGGACCAACTTGCCTAGCCCCGGGCTCCTACGCTCCTCTGTGCCGCGACACAGGATTGGATAATGGATGGATGGATGGATTTCCTGTAAGCCAAGAAACCATTTACAGCGCTGGGTGGTAACCATATAACCAAACCATACATGCTCCCTGCGTGTCAACAAGTGGGTTGATGGAGAGTTAGTGCCTCTCCCTGTAAAACAAACGACAAAGTGAAATGGCCACCCCTTACGGGATTATGGCGCCTGGCAATAGATAGATAGACAGATAGACCTCCTTGGTCTGGGGAATCACTGTGATGATCCTGTCCATCAATATGAGTAGGATGATATTTTTACTGGGAATAAATCTCTGTGAATCTCAGGGCAATACTTTAAAAACTTTACCTCCTTCGTCTGGGGCATATCCGTGATAATTCCATCTGTTAGTATGAGCAGAATGAAATATTTGTCTCCTGAGCGGTGTGTGGCAGCAAAACGAGCCACGTGATTGATGATTGGAGCAAAGTTTGTGGGACCATACAGCTGCACTCGATTCAGGCAGGCGTAATATGCATCAACTACTCCTGCAGAGGAAAGGCTATTTTAATGGCATAAAATACTTTCTTACTCTAACTTGGCCTAGAATTGCCACCTCTTCATCATGAATACCGAGTTAAGGCAAAGGATCAACACTAAAATATGATGCCCATCTTGAAGTGCTATGGAATAGACGCGGAGCTGCAGTATTGTCTTTTATGCTCGAACTGAGCTATTGGAAATATGCTGGAAACGGATGAACATCTTGGCCAAGTTAAAGCACAAAATGATAACATCATCATCAATGACATAATATAATGATATAATAGTAATAAATGCAACCCCATGGTTATCTCAATAAGAATCAAGAGGACTGCAGGCTACAGTTACCCTTCCCCTGCAGCCCACCATCCTCCTACTGGGGAACCAGCAGGGAATTGAGGATGTTTCTATGGTCAGGCAACGGAGCCACCTTGATATATCTGTGCTAACACTAGAAAGTCTCCCTCTCCAGCACCAAAAATGCCCATATTCAACTGAAACGTTTGAAACTCTGAACATTCGTCATAATCATCATCATTATCCCAATCGAAAACTGTTGCATCTTCTCAATAAACAACTTATCCAAATATGGGTACAATTCTTTAGTAAAAATCTAGCACTGCCTGGCCACTGACAAAACCTCAGACATGTCTTCCACCATTCAGGACGGGAGGACAGAACTGACAATGGGGAACTTGTGGAAATCGTTTGCCACCAGATGTCTCTCACCGTTTAACAGCTTATCCGCCCGGAGTACGTGTTCAATTATTGTGATTTTTCTTTGATGATGTGAGAACTTGTGTGACAAAATACCATCATACACTACTGAAATACTGAAATAACTTGATAAAAAAAATATAACAGAAGACAATACATTGCGCTCGTTGTTTTATATCCCTGAACATGAAGCCCGAATTTTTAAAACCTGGCACTTATATATTTCTTTTCGTCATTTTTAATGAAGCTGCTACAAAGCTGAGTTAAATCTTGCCTCCTGAAATGTTTGATTTATACTACAGTTTTACCCAACCACTTGTTTTGTTTATGTCAATCTTTCTTTTGGCAGAAATTTAATGATGATGTATTAAATTATTCTACATCAGCCATCTAAGTTCAGAGACAGTCCCCATTCCAACATTTTATATGACTTATCCCCGTAGGAAAATGCACTTCCACCACTTTCAGATAAGTCATATAAAATCTTGGAAAGCAGACTGTCTCTGAGCTCGAATGGTTGATGAAGAACGATTTAATACATCACCATTAAATTTCTGCCTAAAGAGAGACTGACACAAACAAAACAAGTGCATGGTTAAAACCACAGTATAAATCACACATTTCAGGAGAAAAGAATTAACTCAGCTCAAGCAGCTTCATTAAAAAATAAAAAATAAAATAATAAAAAATAAAATAAAATAAAACAAGAGAGTTATATGTAGTGAGGAGGAGAGAGGTGAAAAGATTAGTAAGAGAGAGTAAGAAGAGAGTGGATGAGGAATTTGGAAGGAATTTGAGTGCAAAGTGGAGGGAATGTAAGAAAATGTTCTGGAAGGAGGTAAAGAGAGCTAGACAGGGTGCCAACGAAGTCAGTGGGGGTGTGAAAGATAAAAATGGTAGATTACTAGTGGAGAAGGGAGAAAAAGTAAACAGATGGAGAGAACACTTTAATGAACTGTTGAACATAGAGAATGAAAATAATGCAAGTATAAGTGGCTGGGGAATGGTGGGGAGAAGGAGGGTTGTGAGAAGAGAGGAAGAAACCAGTAGGATGGAAGTGGTGGAAGCAATGAAGAAAGTTAAAATGGGGAAAGCCCCAGGAATTGATGGAGTGTGTGGTGAAATGCTGAAGCATGGTTGAGAGATAGTAATAGAAGGATGTGGAAGGTGTGCAGATTGGCTTGGGATGAGGGTAGAGTCCCAGAGGATTGGAAGTCAGGTATAATTAATCCTCTGTACAAAGGAAAAGGGGAAAAAGCAGTGTGTGGTAATCATAGAGGCATTTGCCTTCTCAGTGTAATAGGAAAAGTATATGGTAGGATACTTATTGACAGATTTAGGGAAATTACAGAGGAATTAGTTGGAGAAGAACAAGGAGGTTTTAGGAAGGGAAGAGGTTGTGTAGACCAGATATTCATTCTTAGATCCTTAGTGGAAAAGTTTCTAGAGAAGGGCAAGAAGTTGTATGCAGCCTTCATGGATCTGGAGAAAACATATGACAGGGTGGATAGACAAGGATTGTGGAAGGTATTAAGAATATATGGAGTTTAAGAATACTGTATATGGAGTGGATGGGAAGTTGTTGAAGGCAGTGAAGAGTATGTATAAGGGTGCTAAGGCTGCAGTGCATGTGGATGGCAAAGTGAGTGAATCTTTCCATTTGAAGGTTGGACTGAAACAAGGATGTGTCATGTCTCCATGGTTGTTCAATCTGTACATGGATGGGGTTATAAAAGAGATACAAGGTCATGCAGTGGATGCTGGAGCGGCCCTAGTGAGAGAGGGCAGTGTTTGGACACTCACTGTACTGTTGTTTGCAGATGATACTGTGTTGTTGAGCGAAGATGAAGGGAAGATGCAAGGCTTTGGGAGAGTGTGTAAGAAACGGAATCTAAAGGTGAATGTAGGGAAGAGTAAAGTGATGGTCTTCGAGAGAAGTGAAGCCAGTGAATGTACAGTGAGATTGGATGGGAAGGATATGGAGAATGTGAGTGAATTTAAGTACTTGTGCAGTGTGATGAGTAAGGATGGAAGTCTGGAGGGTGAAGTGCTTGAAAGGGTGCAGCAGGGAAGGAAGGTTGCTGGTTCGTTGAAAGCAGTGATAAGAAACAGGGAGGTGAACATAGAAGTGAAAAAGTTGTTACATGACAGTATTGTGATACCAACTCTAACATATGGAAGTGAAGCTTGGACCCTGTTGGAAGGACAGAAGTCAAGAGTGAGAGCAATGGAAATGAGTTATTTGAGAGGAGCATGTGGAGTCACATGAAGAGACAGACTAACAAATGAGGAAGTGAAGGAGTGTTGTGGTGTGGTTGTGGACGTGGTGGAAAGCGTTAGGAGAAACACGTTAAGGTGGTTTTGGCATGTGGAGAGGGTGGAGAGTGAAAGACTGACGAGGAGAGTGTATGTGAGTGAGGTGGAGGGGGCGAGAGGGAGGGGGAGGCCGAGGATGAGATGGAGGGATGGAGTGGAGAGGTATATGAGAGAGGGGGGTGTGAGTTAGGAGCGGGGTAGTGAAATGCCGGGGGACAGAGTGACATGGGGGCCATTTGTTTGTGGCCACCCCGTGCAGGATTGAGGCGTCTGGCAATAGATTGATAGATAGTGAAAAGTTTTCAAAATTTGGACCTCACTTCCAGGGATATAAAATAATGAGAGCAATGTATTCTCTTCTGTTATATTATTGTTACAAAGCTTTTTCAATACTCCAGTAGCGTATGATGGTATTTTGCCACACAGGTTCTCACATCAACAGAAAAAAATCACAGTACTGTAACTGAACATGTACTCGGGTCAGATAAGCTGTTAACAGAGGTGGCCTCTAGCAGTTGGCAGCTTCACAAATGCCCCACTGCTTCAATCTATGAGGCCTCCAAATATGAAGCAAATTCCTTGAAAATTTTTCCTCTGACAAGCACAAAGTTTTGGATCGCATCTTAGAATACTTCTGGAAGAAATAAAAATATGACAAGATATTCATAAAAATGCCAAGGGTTTTGAATTACTATTTACTTTTTTCTGCAATTTTTCCTGTAATTTACAAAGGGTTTCAAAGCAAAAAACAAATAAATAAATAAAGTAAAAATAAGATGATGCATACTGTAACAAAAACCTGCCTTACATTTAATAACAAGGATATCAGTAAAAAATCACACTAACCTGCAATTTTGTAACAGTAGGGATTTGATTCATCACCATTTACAAAGAACTCATGTGAGACTTTGGTGAAATCTGGTGGCATCCTGGCCCCAAATCCCAGGACTGGGAAGAATTTATCGGTGTCATAGTCCTCAATGATCTGCCCCACTGCACTGATGGCTCGCACATACTGGCTGGGTGATGCTGGGTTGATGTAATGCAGTGACTGAGGAGACTGTGGGTTACCATTTGAGGCTGGAAATAATACAGACATGGGTTAGAGCTGCTGTTGCCACTTATGCAGAGGAGGTTTGTATTGTAAATGAATAATGGTGCAGTTCTAATGACTGTAAAGGTGTAAATGTTCTGAGTGCTACTCAATTAATTCCTTTGGAAGAACTGGAACATCTTAAAAATAAAAGACCAGATTTTATTATTACTGGTAGGTGGGGGTGCTCACCATCCACTCACTCGATGTAGTGTTGCTTTGGGTGTCTGCCCTTTCCTCTCTTCCATCTTTCCTCTTCTGACTTTCTTTCCTTCATTCTTTCCTTTTCCTTCTGCCTATGGGTAACTCCACACTGAGTGACAAGCCAAATGGTTTCCTGTACACCAGGAAACCATTTACTATGCTGGGTGGTAACCATATAGCCAAATTATGGTGCCTGGTGGTTTAGTGGGTAATTAAGGCGCTCCAATCGAATTGAGCCTTTGCAGGTTTATATCCAATGGGTGGTTGGGGTTTACTGCTTATGTAATGCCACTCAGGGATAAGTGAGGCTGGTCACTCTCATCTTAAATGTCAGGACCAACTTGCCTAGTCCTGGGTTCCTGCGCTCCTCATGGAGCGTCGTAGGATTGGATGATGATTATGATGATGATGATTATGATGATGATGATTATTATATTATCATTATCATTATCATCATTATTATTATATTATTATTATCCTTTCCTCTCTTCCTTCCTTCCTTCCTCTTCTGACTTTCTTTCCTTCTGTCTACGGGTGACGTTACACTCCTGCTTCTGTCTTTCTTTCCTCTTTTTATCTGTCTGTCTTCTCTTTCTGTCTCTGTCTCCTGTCGAGTTTTGATCTTCTCTTTTCCCCTCCTCCTTTTTTTTTTTTTTCTCTCTCTCTCTTTTATTTCATCTTTGTCTCATTCTTCCCATCCTTCATCTTCTTTCTTTTTATCTGTGTTTTTTTATCTCTTGTCCTTTTCTGGTCTCTCTCTCCCCCTCTCTCTCAGTCATACCTCACCACTGCTGCATTCCTTGCATGTTTCTCCCCCCCCCTCTCTCTCTCTCTCTCTCATGTCCAGACCACCTTTCCCCCCTTCCTGTTTGCCTTCCCATTCTACTTGTTTACACTTTTGCTTTCATGATTTTCACGGGTATATATTGCTTTCCTTTCCAGCCCCTGTTTACCTTCCTCATACTTGTTTTTGTGTCTTCTTTCTGTCCCTGTGTCTGTCTGTCTCCTTCTGTGTTTCTTTCTCTGTCTGTCTGTCTGTGTCTCTCTCTCATCCGTCTCGTCCCTTATGCGTTATCTCCTATCTTCATTCTGTCTCCCTCCTCCCATCCATTCTCACCCACGCTCCAGTCCTTCCTGCCTATAAACAGATAGATGGATAGACAGACATATAGATAGATAAATAAATAAATAAATAAAAGGAGTTATCAGGCAGTCCAGTAGATTTTCGCCGAGATGGGTTCTAACCGCCCGCATGATTTTTTTTTTTACTTCAATTACCTGTCTTAAAAAACAGGATTCTGAGGACAAATATAACAAGTTTTAGACCCCCCCCACACACACCTAACGTACATGTGCGGTAATATTAATGGAGACTCATGAAGGTGATATGTGAAGGTTTGTGATATGTAGGACATAATGGCCTCAGGGAAAGGGCTATCAAGTCTATGCACAGAATCATCATCACCATCATCATCATCCAGATCTCTTTTTCCCATCTGAGGCTGGGGTGAGGTAAGGTTCAGAAAGAGAGAGAGAAGTATAAATGCTGCGAAAAAATCGCTTAGGAAGAGGTGTTTCGATCACGATAGGGGTGATAGCGAGACGTCCTTCGTATTACACCACAACGGGTTCCGCACTTGGTGGTGATGATGATGATGATGAGCTAGAGAGGGGGAGTGAGAGGTTTATAAAGTGAGAATGAGGGTAGAAGAGAAGAGGTTAATGAGCCAGAGATTAGCGTCAGTACTCCATTACGGGACTCATTATAATAAATGGCACAGGTAACCTCTTCCTTAGCGATTTATCAGCGCATCAGGCTACACCTCGACATCCTCTGTGTTATTATTGTCGATATGAAAAGATATAACATTCATCCATCATCCAATTCCTACGCTGCCCCATGAGGAGCGTAGATGCCCGAGGCTAGGCAATTTGGTCCTGACATTTACGATGAGAGTGACCAGCCTCACTCATCCTTGAGTGGCATTATGTAAGCAATAACCCCAACCATCCCTTGGATATCAACTGAATATAAAATGCATTACCAAAATAAGTCGCCAAAATTATTACCAAGATAAATCGCCAAAATAAAACCCCTTTCTGAGGAAAGAGGGTCGGTGCATAGAGCCGGGCAGTGCCGTAGCAAGGCTGCGTCAATAGCAATGCATAAAACCATACCTTGAACATTTTTTAATTAACCCAGCATCATACTCCCACTACGTCCATGTCAACACTGATCTGGATAGTGGATACAGGCATGGTGCGTAAGGGATAACACGATGTCGGAGGACGAAATTACCAATTATCTTATTTTCAATCCCAGTTTCAAATAATGTAGCATTTTGCAGACGTGAGATTATTTACATGTACACCTAATATTCCTGTACACCTTTCCCTATTCAATAAATTGCATCCATCGCAAGAGTAGTTCATACTCTGTGCAGATAAATTAATGTATCGTCAGTCTAGCAACTACTGGATGATGGTCACCGGTGTACACACAAATACTGCCACTTTGGTTTCGTTTTCTATATTGTTTTTACAAAAATATTTCCTATCCTAATTATACTTAACATACTAAATTATTTCTCTTTCACAATACCATTTAGAAATAAAGGGGAAATGTTCAAAATAATGCAAGAAAGAAAACGGTTTCGCACTCGTTTATTATCGTGCACATGGCGTCATTCTCCTCATCATCCCGGGGAAAATGGCGGCCAGGGCCCACCTCACAGCGTAGGGAACACGACGTTAAGTGCACGATAATTGAATGGGATTATATCTTTTGCTTGCAGAAAACTGTGGCATATTAATTTTCCATTTCTGCTGAGTATCATGCAGCATATATAAATTAGTATGTTAAGCATAGTTAGGAATTATATATATAAAAAAAAAGTGGCAATACTTGTGCTTACACGGCGGCCATTGTAGTTTAGTTGCCAGAATGATGATACATTAATTTACCTGCATAGAGTACTAACTACTCTCGCAATGGATGCAATTTATTGAATAAGGAAAGTGTACAGGAACTGTAGATGCACATCCAAATAGTCTCACGCCTGCAAAATGCTGCATTATTTGAAACAGGGATTGAAAATAAGATAACTGGCAATTTCGTCCTCCGACATCGTGTTGTCCCACACCCACCCTGGCCCTACCCGAACCAAGATCAGTGTTGACGCAGACATCGTTGGGGTATGATGCTGGTGCAATGGAAAAATGTTGAAGCTATGGTTTTATGCAGTGCTATTGACGCTGCCTTATGACGGCGCTGCCTGACTTGGTGCGCCGACCCACTTTCCTCAAAAAGGGGTTTAATTTTGGCGATTTATCTCGTAATACATTTTTTTATTTAGCTGAATGTTATATCTTTTCATATCGACAACAGTAACACAGAGGATGTCGAGGTGTAGCCTGATGCGCTGATAAATCGCCAAGGAAGAGGTTACCTGCGCCATTTAATAAAATACGTCCTGATCTCTGGCTAATTAACCTGTAATTATCGCCTTAATAGGGATAAACATGGTCTCTGTAATTACTGTATTAACTTGCGATGGAATTGATTAGCACAACCTATAACAGTAGCAGTAGTGGATGTAATGGTAATTTCATGGTATGTAGTAGTAGTAGTATGGTAGTAGTAGTAGTAGTTTAATAGTAGTAGGATAGTAGGAGTAGTAGTAGCTGCATCATCATCAACAGTAGTACGGTAATAGTACAGTATTACGCAGCACACACACACACACATACACACCAAACAGAGTACAAGGAAGTCTAAATATCAAGAAGAGAAAAAACGAAGCCACTGCCAGACAGACGAATGGTACGGACTGCGACACGGAATGTAAGCGGCGCGAATGATGAGGTGAAAGAGGGTAAGATTGTCCAGGTTCCTGAGGGTGTAAAAGTGGACATATATGGAATAAATGAGACTAAATGGAGAGTTGAGAGTGTGAGAGAGTGGGTGTATGGATGGGGCATATGGGAGGGAGTATAGATGAGTATGAGAGGGCCTCCTCCTGCCTACGGGTGACTTTACACTCCCTCTTCCGTCTATCTTTCCTTGATTCTTTTCCTCTTCCTTCTGCCTACGGGTGACTTTACACTGAGTGACAAGTCAAATGATTTCCTGTACACCAAGAAACCATTTACTATGCTGGGTGGTAACCATATAACCAAATTATGGTGCCTGGTGGTTTAATGGGTACTTAAGGCGCTCCAGTCGGATTGAGCCTGTGCAAGTTTATATCCAAGGGATAGTTGGGGTTTATTGCTCATGTAATGCCACTCAGGGATGAGTGAGGCTGGTCACTCTCATCGTAAATGTCAGGAACAACTTGCCTAGCCCGGGGCTCCTACGCTCCTCATGGGGCAACATAGGATTGGATAATGGATAGATGGTTACCACCCAGCATAGTAAATAGTTTCCTGGTGTACTGGAAACCATCTGGCTTGTCACTCAGTGTAGTCACCCGCAGACAGAAGGAAGAGGAAAGATTAATGGAAAGATTATTATTATTAATGTTACTATAATAGTAATAATAGTAACAGTGATACATATGTAAGTATGTATGTATGTATTAGTCTATTACTATTATTATCATCATCATCCAGATCTCCTTTCCCACCCCAAGGTGGTGTTGGGTTGGGTCCAGATCCAGAAAAAACTTGACAGAATGAGATACAACCTAAAGTTAGCCCAACTGAATGATCCACACTCTCATTCACAAACCCTACATTAATATTATACTGTACCATTACTGTGTCATAAATATACAATGGATTTTAAGCAACTGAAGGAAGCAAAGAAATTAATACCGTATATGACACAGTAACTACATGCTGATGGTAACACATAAAAAGGATAACTGATATTTCATTAGCCAAAGCATTAAATCCTCCTCCTCCTTAGCGGCAGACATACTGAAGGACAATATCCTCCAGGTCTATTTGTCAGTCTTCCCTGAGAATAATAACTGGATGCTGCAAGACCACAAATATACTTTACCTTAAAAAAAAAAAAAAAATCTAATCAAGGATCATCTGAATGTGAGAGGCTCAAGACCCATCCCACTCCTTATGACTTCATAGCATCACCAACCTTCATACGCAAGAAATGAACATATACCCAACACTGCACACTACCAGTAATATCCCTCCTCCATCTACAGCCCACATACAATGCACTATGGCTACACTGTAATGCAGCCCCCCACACCATAATATACTTATTTGTTCCATGCACCACACTATTAAAACAAAGATAATCTTTCAACATAGCATCAACAAAAGGCCTCTGGGTGTGACCAGTTGAAGCGGCAGGTTTTCTGCAGTCTAACTTTTTTTTTTTTTTTTTTAATGCATGGAAGAAGGAACCAAAGGCGACGGGCCTGCATACTGTTCCTTCCAAGAAAAAGCAAAAACAGTACAAAAGAGAGCCAAATTCAAGATACGTTCAATTCGAGATGCCTGGACACACTGCGTTTGAAAGACTGGAGATCATAGGAAGTAGGAAATACAGACAGAGGAAGACAGTTCCAGAATTGACTGGTTTGTCTAATGATGACCCTGGGGTTACAACAACAGCAACAACAACGAGATGGGGTATCAAGCATTATATATGTGGATATATTATTCTAAAATGCAATAATGTAGCTATGTAATAACCATACCTGTAAAGTCAATGCCAATGAAAGCATTTATTTCCATGCCCCCTTTGAGGTAGTCAATGAAGGAGTGTATCTGTCGAACTTTAGCAGAAACGAGAAGGACCTCCCCAGAGTTCCTGTAGCTGCTCCCTTTCTTCCTCTGGTGGGAATCCATCATTACTAAATTAGTCATGCTAGGCTACACCACTCAACATCAATGCTACAACTAAACCTCTCACCATCAAAGTTTATTGCTTAACATCTAAACATCAAAGTTACAAATAAACCTCTAAACATTAGAGTTACAGCTAAACTTAAACATTAAAGTTACAGCTGTTAGTCAAGTATATGAAAAAATAAGTCACAACTCATACTACAATTACTGTACTATTGGTAAAATGAATACAGAAAAAATCCTGTAATCCAAATGGCAAAGGACCAAGGTTCTTTTGGACTACTCGGAGAGACCTTTGAAGACATTAGAAATATCATTAAATAAACCCTTAAAATTATATAAGTTATTGTTTTATTCACTGGAAATCCACAGAAGCGTAGCTGAATAGTTGCAGGCAGGTACATCCAAGTCTAAGAGCAAGTTCAAGCCAGCTAAATCCTTAGATAAAGCCCAGAAAAAAATTGAAACAAGCCTAGAAAATTCTGAAGGATTTTGCCTTGAAAAATTCAGAGTATTGGGATATTCGGATTACTGGTGGTCGGATTGGAGGACTTTCACCGTAAATAACTTGAAAAATTACAATACTGATTCGCAACAGGTATACTCCATAATTCAAAATGCAGTCTGACTGGAGCAATTCTGTACTGAAAATCAAATCTAACGAAACTGATCTTTGCTGAAAAATGAAACTGTTGAAAAATGTGGGGCATGTGCAGGGTGGACAGGAGATAATGTAATTCACAAACGATGTGGAATAAGAAAGTGTTCTGTTGATAATGAGGTAAAAAGGAGTATGTTTTGATGGTTTGGTCATATGGAACAATGGATATAGATAGGATGATTGCTCTTGCTGTAGCTTTTGTGACCTTTGGCATATCTGGACATGAAACTGTGGACTGCTGGCTGATGTTACCCTTCTGCAATCAACAGTTCTCCTTTCAGGGGATAGGAAGGGAGCTGAGAGATGTCTGTATAACTGTGTAGTGGCCTCCAGACATTTCTGCCCCTACTCAGTAATAAACTCTTTTCTAACAACACACCACCCTCTCTTGCATACTCTTCAACCTTATTTCTACATTTTCTACTCCATATCACACCACCCTCTCTTACATACTCTTCAACATTATTTCTCCATTTTCTACACCCTATCCCTCTCCTTCTCTTCCCATCCACCTCACACATACTTCCCTAGTCAATTTCTCGTTTCCATTCGCTTCAGATGACCAAAAGGCGTATTTCTGTTTACTTTCTCCACATCAACTTCTACACCATACTCTTCATGCTGTAGTTATTGGTCTAGGTTTATCTACAGGTAAACCTGGTGGACTGCAGGTTGAAAATGGCTTCCTCCTGCAGTCCACCATCCTCTTTGGAGGGGATTGAGAAGATGAGGGATGTTTGTACAACCGGGCAGGGGAGCAGTTCGATTTTGGTGCCAGCACATGAAGACATCTCACTTACTCAAGAGATTAAATTCTATGCCTCATTACTGTACATCAATAACTGAATTAATACACAGTACTGTCATGCAATGCCTTCTTCATTCCCAGGTTTATGTTCATATTTCTTGTCAGTGCTCTTAATGCCCCTGACAAATTCTTTCCTTCCTTTCTTCCTGCACCCTCTCCTTCAACATGTCTTTCATACCACTATCTCTGTTCACAACACACCATCAATACAAGAACACCCACATATTTTCCATTTCTGCACCATTCAGTCACCCTATAATTCATCTATGTGCCATTTTTAAACACTATTATTTTGATTTGCTCTACATTCATTTTTAAATTCATATTTCATACACACAAAAAGTTTTCTACTAGACTCTAATTTCCCCACCACATCTGATGTTAGCACTACATCAACTAACGCAACATTTACTCTTGTACAATCATGACAAGAAGTAAAATCAATATATGGTGGTAAAATATTATAATCAAGCAAATGTTAGAGAGGAGAATTTAAAGAACAGCTCCTGATGAGAATTAGTATGATAATGTAAGGTTAACATGACTACACATGATAGTTCTTTCATTATTTGATTTATACTGTGATTGTCCTACCTTGACGAAGATCCCTAATGTCTCTTAGCTCAGCTGATGGTTAAATGTAGCCAGTTTGGAGGGCTGTTATGACTAGTAACAAGGGAGACTCATTTCTACCTCACAGCTAAGGCTCAAAGAGTTTCACGAAATCATGACTTTATATTTATGCTGTAGGAGTGGCCAAGATCTGTAGGGTGAAAATGACCCAACAACATCTAAGCCAACACTGCTGTGAAGGAAGGAATAAAGGGGATTTCCAGTGAAATTCTTAACACAAAAAGCAATTCTACACACCTTTTGTTCCTCATTGATAAGCCAGTAATTGTTGGCCGTGCCAGGCCCTTCCAAAAGCTTCTTCACGGTGGTGTGAAAAACTCCAATATCTTTATGGCTTCCATTTGCCTTATGACTCTTGCAGCTGACTTTAATGTTTCGTTCATAATCTCCACTACAAAATGTTCGCAAAGGCTCAGAGAACAGCCGCCACGTTGGGCTACATGATTTATAGACAGGTTCAGAGCGGTGAACTAGTGTGAAGCTACCATCCTCGTTGGCTTTGTAGAATTCCAGGAAAGGGCTTGGAGAACTAAACCAGCAACTTTTCTCCAACCTCTGAGCAGAAAACTGAACTGCAAGCTCCTCCTTACACGAACTTAGCTCTTCTGCCGTAACTATGATTGTTCCATTATGTCCAGAGTAATTTCTGTTTACCAAAGGTTTCTCAATAGTTCGGGTGCTAACTAACTGAGCAAGAGTACATTCCCATTCTCCAAGAAAGTCATGATTATCAAGCAGTGGAGATTTAGAGTCAATATCATACACCATAAACTTCAGATGCTGTTGTTCTTCAAAGTGGTAAACAATGGGAATCTTTGTAGCAAAATCAGGGTTTAGTGTATTGTCAATGCACTCAGTTCTCTTGAATTCTGTCCACTGCTGTGACCCAAATGGCTGGTAAAACACCACACATATTGGGTCTGACTTGGAGAAGACGTCTGTGTCACGAAGATTGCTGTGTGAGAAAGGGAAGGAAAACTGCTCAACAAATTTCCACAATATATACTGTGAATTCAGTTTATAATGATAATTACATATCAGTTTATAATGATTCTTAATTACATAATGTACAGAACAAGTTATTGATGATCCTATCTTTTTTACAAAGTGATTTGTAGTACAACAAAGATAATGGTTTCAGCACAAAGTCAGATTTATTTTTCTTCTGAAGGTGGGCACACAGGCAAACATGAAAGTACTACGAGAAAAACAACAAAACTGGCCACCACAAGAATACAAAACAAAGGCCATCATAGTGAAACGATTAATATTTACATACTGTACAGCCAAACCTCACCATGTCAACTTGCTTTTACTGGACACCTTGTATATACTGTACATACCTGATTTTCTTCATCTATGGTATAAGACTATCTAGTACAATTTAAGAGTCATGGTTAATTGATGCTTAACTGTACTGTACTATTCTGGGCTCTGCACACTTCATTTTGCACTACCTATTGTATTACTGTGTCCAGCATTTAACAAAGTGTTTAATGTACTTTATAGTTTCTTGGACTAACATGACTGTGCCTGACTTCCCAATACAGTATAATGGATTCTTTCTGACATGTCAAGGAGTAACGCAATTATGTCTAATATACATGTGTGTACAGTATATCAAACTTAATTTTATTAGGGTATGTATTCTCAATATCAGTCCAATACAGTTCAGTCTCACTGTGTTCAGCCAGTCATAGCATGTGCACAAAAAAAAAAACCATACTGGACATTATATCAGGAAGCTACATCATTACTCAAACAGACAAGAAAATTTCTGTAAACATTACACAGAGTATCCGTAAAAAACAACTGGGAGACTACATTTGTAAGCAATGCTCTATTATGGGACTATAATATAAAATGAGCAATACCATCCACTACAGTTTAGCCAAGATAATGCTTCATTCAGCAGTTCTGTTACTTAATTCTTTCCAAACACTTTGCAAAATAGTTGAAACAACTTCATACATGAACTTGGGGTCTTTCAGTTATTAATGTTTGTTTTTCATACTGCATATAAGTCATTCTTCAAATCTGGAAAAAAAACTTTTATGTAATGTATTATTTAATGCCTGGTTGTAAATTTTAGAACCATTATAAATTCTGGTAATAAGTAAATACAGTATTAATACCACAGTACCCAAAATCCCAGCACACTACAGTGCTTGTTTCTAAATCTGGTAGTCTGGTGGATTACTTGTCTTTACTAATTTCCAACCCTGATTCAAGTTTCATCTTGGCTCCAGGTACTGATCATGCAAAGATATCACAAAACATAGTCACCTCATCATTCTTGAAGACTGAGGGCAATGAAACTAGGTGTTCAAATGTTACATGCATTATGCAAAGGGTACTTGATATAAGGTGACAGTACAGTGCTGGTACAAACTCTTCCTCACAAAATGAATCTAATGTTTTATATTCTGTACTGCAAAAAACAAGCTTAGGAATATTCTGTATAGTGTAAGTTTAGAGATATCCTTTTGCTAGTAAAATTCTATATAGTACACCTTAGTAAAAAAATACCATCCTCTGAAGTGTGGAATGAGAACTATCATAATCCAAAAAATACAGTCTGATACTTCAGTATAATCTATTACCAGTATAGTCCTTTCACTTTAACCAGACCTGGAATTTCATCCTTTAGTAGCTTATTTCATATTGTTAAATGACAGAAAAAGTCAATACTACAACTCCATAACCTCTCCATTGCACTACAACAGGACTATCAACATACTCTATCTCTTGTTACAACTCAGTACTCAAGATGGAAAGAAGAACATTTTTGGCCATGTTAAAGTAAAAAAGGTACTGGGTACAGTCATAAACACATGTCCCTACTGAGCAGAATACTTCTACTGACAAGATACTGGCAAAGTCCAGTAGCGGGTGTGGTTATCTATTATTAAACAAAGGAAAGCAAATCTGTGAAGTGTGAACCAGCAAGGACTTACCGGCATGATACAGTGAGCTCAACTAGTGAAGTAGGTGCAGCGGCAGAACCAGCCATGGCCAAAGGTTGGATGCTAATCTACTCTAATGTCTACTGAGCTGCTGCCTTCCTACCTCTCTCTGCTGACAAAGCCTATATGCTCAACAGGCTAACCCTGAAAACAAATATGCCAAGTTAATATAAAATACATCATCCTAAGGGATGTTGCAATACAATAGTCATGGTCTAGCATTATCTAAGCCACTGATCATATGGATGATAAGGTGCAATACCTATGTCCCTCAAAAAAAAGGGAATACAATGTATGGTTCGTATCATTTCATTTTAGAAGGCTCCAACATGCTTGCATGTGTCAGCCTTAGTCACCTAATGGCGGCTCTCCACACTGCTTGATCTGTGGTAGCTTTCCTATTTAGTCTCTTATCCCTGAGGTCACACTCTATGGCCTTGTCCCAGGTCTGTTTAGGTACAGGCATACCTCTCTCTACCCTACCCCCAACATTAACATTTCTCACTTTCTACACCCAGTTATCATCCCCCATCCTCTCCACATGCCCAAACCATCTCAATCTACCTCTCCTCATCACAACATCAATATACTCCAATCGCGACCTACCTCTCAACTCTTCCATCGTAAACTTAGCCACCTCAGGCCTCAAACTCAGGGACTCACTGTACATCCACCTAAGCATTGCCAGTATGCTTAAGCCTGTGAATAACCACTTCCTTTACTGTCCAGGTCTCACTATCATAGAGCATTACACTCCTAACACATGCCGCATACAAAGATCCCTTTGCACGGAGAGAGAGCCTTCTCAATGTCAGGAGAGGCAACAGCTCCCTGAACTTCTTCCAACCACTCCTCACTTTAGCCACTGAGCTAGCTCCTGCCTCACCTCCAGCACATAACACTGTTTTGTTTCATTTCATTTTTGAAGGCTCCAACATGCTTGCATTCGTCGGCCTTGGTCACCTAATGGTAGCACTCCATGCTGCTCGATCTATGGCAGCCTTCCTGATCAGTCCCTTAATCCTAAGGTCACACTTAATGGCCTTGTCCCATGTCCTTCTTGGTCTACCCCTTGCAACCTCACCCCCAAATTAACACATCACACCTTCTGCACCCAATTATCATTCCCCATCCTCTCCACATGCCCAAATCATCTCAATCTACCTCTCCTCATCACAACACCAATACACTCCGGTCCCATCGTACCTCTCAAATCTTCCATCATAAATCCAGTCCCCCCAAGCCTTGCATGCAGAGATGCACTGCACATCCACCTAATCATTGTCATTTCTGTATGTTTGAGCCTCCGATTATCCTCTTCCTTTACTGCCCAGGTCTCATTACCATACAGCATCACACTCCTAACACATGCTGCATACAAAGACCCCTTAGCACGTAAGGAGAGTCCCCTCAATGTCAGGAGAGGCAACAGCTCCCTGAACTTCTTCCAACCACTTCTCACCCTAGCAACCAAGCTAACTCCAGCCCCACCTCCGGTACATAACATGTCTCCCAAATAACAAAACTCCTCCACACACTCAAGAGACTCACCAGCAAGTTCAACCTTCTCACGCCTAACAATCTCCACCTGCTCTCCCTGACATGCCGCACACATGAAATCAGCATTACCTCGCAGTCTACCTCTAATACCACTACATCTCTTGTGCACCCATTTATCACAAACACTACAAAAGATGGAATTACTTCCCACACCCTTGTGGCAAACTGCACATGGCCACTCTCCCTCTCCTCTGATTGTACCGCCACCAATCCTAGATATCATCACTTTTGTTTTATCTGCATTTACCCTTAAGCCCTTGTGCCCCATACCATCTCTCCACTTCTTAAATCTTTCCTCCGCCTCCTTTTCATTCTCTGCAATCAACACCAAATCATCAGCATACAACATCTCCCATGGGAGTCCATCTCTGAAGTCACGTGAGAGGGCTTCAAGCACCATGATAAACAACAAGGGACTCAAAACTGACCCCTGACGCACACCAGCATTCATGCAAAACTCATCACTCAAAACTCCATTCACTCTTACCTGGGAGCGAGCACCCACGTACATGGCCATAACCACCCTAACCAGCCACTCTTCCAACCCTAGCTTTCTCATTGCCCACTTCACCACCTCTCTAGGGATTCTGTCAAAGACCTTTTCCAAATCAACAAAAACAAAATACAATTCCATTTCCTTTCCAATATATTTCTCCTGAAGCTGTCAAACAATGAATATGGCATCAGTGGTCCCCCTGCCTGGCATAAACCCAAACTGCATCTCATCGATATTCACTCTTTCTCTAATCATACCTTCTAGAACTCTCTCCATTACTTTCATTATCTGATCTAAGAGCTTTATACCTCTGTAATTTCCCCTTTCCAGGGCATCACCCTTCCCTTTGTACACATTTACAATTACACTCTTCAGCCAATCATCTGGGACAACACTCTCATATATAATCATGTTTATCAGGCCAGTGACTAACCTCACCCCAGCATCTCCTGAGGCCTTCAACATTTCAGCAGTCAACCCAGACACACCTGCCGCCTTCCCCACCCGCATACTGCCTATTCCCTCACTCACAGTAGCATTAATAAATTTTGATATGCCTGGGAAAAATTATAAAAAAAATAAATAAATACCCAGTAATAATTGGCCAGCTAGTCCAATTACTATACCAATAATAAAGAAGGAATAATGAAGAACAAACAACGTCATAAAATAGCAATATGGCACTAAGGAAGGTAAGTGATGAAAAGTGGTTTTGACGATGAAAGGGCTTTGTGATGAAACTGTTTGGTGTTACAGCACAGGGAGGAAGGGTCACTGTCAATGGAAGGTCCTTGAACTATCCATGTCATAAAACTAAATGTCTAACCTGATAGATGTAAAGGAAAATAAAGGCCAAGAGACATAAAGAAATATCAAGACTAGAGGTGCAACTAAAACGATGAGCACAGAAAGCAGTGACAGACTGGAGACAAAAGGCCCCTTTGAGTCGCCTCTTATGACAAGCAGGGATACTGGGGAAGTATTCTTTTCCCCCTTCTCCAGGGGGAACTATAGCTGATTTGGTTTCATCTGACAGAATAGGGCCACTCTCTCAACTTGGCTACTACTGTAAGTTGATGAACCTTACTTATACATTAAGAATGAATCTCCTTGACAAGTACAGTGCTGAAGGTAATATAATATGCATGCTTACTGGAATTAATGATCACTTGTATTTAAGTTGAAATGAAATACATTTAAGCGTGTTGGTCTATCTATCTATTGCCAGACGCCATAATCCCGCAAGGAGTGGCCAGTTGACTCTGAGTTATTTGTTTTACGGGGAGGGGCACTAACCCTCCACCAACCCACTTGTTGACACGTAGGGAGCACGTATGGTTTGGTTATATGGTTACCACCCAGCGTTGTAAATGGTTTCTTGGTTTACAGGAAACCATTTGGCTTGTCACTCAATGTAAAGCCACCTGTAAAGGAAAGAAAAGCAATAAGAAGTGACAGGAAAGATGGGAGAAATAGGAAGAGAGAAGGGCAGGCTCAGAAAGAGAATGATAAAGGCTAAGGAAGAAGTAGGCAGCACTACATCAAGTGAGTGGATGATGGTCGCCACCACCTACAGCTAGGCAACATACATTTAACATAGGTAAGCAGGTCTATGACCATATTTACAGGTCATGAAAAGGCTAATCGTGGTAGGTGGTGGTGACCATCATCCACTCACTTGATGTAGTGCTGC
>JAGKTI010006819.1:24469-39322 GCA_018397915.1 Birgus latro | reverse complement strand
GCAGTCGCGCCCCTCCATTTCTGCCACTTTTGCGCTTATTATAAAAGGCCCTGTGACTTCTACCCCTACTAAACATCGTGTGGGAAGCGGTAAAGGACTGTAGATATATATAAGTGTAATAAAGTACTAGAAATAATAAAGTGTGAGTAGACTGTGGCACCAGTCGAGTAGGGCAGTACTCCCAAGGTGGATGGAAGGCTGATGACAGGGAGAGCTGGAGCTCCCGTTTCATCAGCCCTCAGGACTGTTCCTGACCATCCCCCTTTGCTGAACTTTTTCATTGTCTCAGTAACACAGAGAGTAGACCAGCATGCTCTCCAATACAAGTTTCTCTAACTGTCAACACCAAACTACATGCACACTACAGACTACACTTCCTTTTCAAAATTTGTAAAAAAAAGAAAATGGCGCACCAAATCATGCCTCAGAGTCCCCGGGGGGGGGCCATAAATGCCCCCACCATCCGCCCCTTTCCCGGTGACGACTCACAGAGCTGCCTGGAACCACTGTCTGACTCACTCCTTCTTCATTTCTGTAACATTCGCGGCCTTTCCTCTAACTTTCGCTCTGTTGAACACCACCTCTTCTCCTCTAAACCTCACTTTCTCTTTCTCTCTGAGACTCAGCTGTCTGAGGCAACTGACAGCAAACCCTTTTCTGTATCTTCCTACTTTCTCTATTCTCATTTCAAAGCCAAAGGTGGCTGTTGCGTATATGTACGCAACGATCTATCTTGCTCTCGTGTTCCTGAACTTGATTCTTCTGAATTCTCTACTCTCTGGCTTCGGCTGTCCTGTCATTCTCTGACTAAATATATCTGTGCTGTTTACTTATCTCCTAATTCTACTGACTATCAAAAATTCTTTGACTATCTTACTTCTACAATGGAACACATTCTATCCATTTCTCCTTTTTCTGAAATCTCCATTCTAGGAGATTTCAATGTTCACCACCACCTTTGGCTCTCCTCTCCTTTCAGTGATCCACCTGGTGAACAAGCCTACATCTTTTCTATCCTTAATGACCTAGAGCAGCTTGTACAGCACCCTCCCTGTATCCCTGACTGCCTGAGAGAGTTCCAACATACTTGACCTTTTCCGAACAACTAATCCTTCTGCTTACACTGTTAATCTTTTCTCTCTGTTGGGCTCCTCCGATCATAACCTTATTACCTTAACCTGTCCTATCGCTCCGGTACGGCCTGTGGATCCTCCAAAGAAACGCCGCCTGTGGCACTTTGGAGCTGCAGATTGAGAGGCCCTCAGGCAGTACTTCTTTGATTTTCCTTGGAATGATTATTGCTTCCTTTGCCGGGAGCCATCTGAGTGTGCCTTGCGCATTACAGGCATGGAAGCATACATTCCTTTCTCATATCCTCTGACTAATGCAAGACAGCCTCGGTTTAATCACGCTTGTTCTAATGCTGTCCGCAACAAGGAGAGGGCCTATAAGAGGTACCAGAGCCAACCCACCCCTGAATCACATGTTTTATATATTTCTGCCCAGAATTGTGCTAAGTCTGTTTTTCGCTCTGCTAAAAATAATTTCATTCGTGCTAAATGTTCTCAACTCTCCAACTTGAATTCTTCTCGCTCCTTCTGGCACCTTGCCAAAAACCTTTCTAACAACTTTACCTCATCATCCTTCCCTCCTCTTTTCTACTGTGATGGCTCTGTAGCTATTTCTTCTACTGATAAAGCAGATCTCTTCGCTCAGACTTTCTCTTCCAATTCCACCGTAGACAATTCTGGTGCTATTCCTCCATCAGTTACCCCCTCTGACTTCCTCTTGACTGACATTAAAATTTCTTCAACTGATGTATTTTCTGCCATCACTGGCCTCAATACTAACAAGACATATGGGCCTGATGGAGTCCCTCCTGTTGTCCTCAAAAACTGTGTTTCTGTTCTTACACCCTGCCTAGGTAAACTCTTTCGCCTTTGTCTATCAACTTGTTCCTTTCCTTCTTGCTGGAAGTTTGCTCTCATTCAGCCAGTCCCAAAGAAGGGTGACCATTACCAACCCTCCAACTATCGTCCAATTGCTTTAACATCCTGTGTCTCAAAAGTTTTTGAGTCAATTCTTAACAGAAAAATTTTAAAGCATCTTTCTTGTCACAACCTTCTTTCTGATAGTCAGTATGGGTTCCGTCAGGGGTGCTCCACTGACGATCTTCTCACCTACCTTTCAGACTCCTGGTCATCCTCCTATCGGGACTTTGGCGAAAGCTTTGCCATTGCACTTGACATCTCAAAGGCTTTCGGTCGAGTCTGGCATAAATCTTTAATTTCCAAACTGCCCTTCTATGGTTTCTATCCTTCTACCTGTGCCTTTATCTCTAGCTTCCTTTCTGGTCGTTCTATAGCCACTGTTGTAGACGGCCATCGTTCTCCTGCTAGACCTATCAACAGTGGTGTTCCTCAGGGCTCTGTCCTATCACCAACTCTCTTCCTTTTATTCATCAATGACCTTCTAAGCTGTACATCTAACCCTATTCACTCATATGCTGATGATTCCACCCTTCACCTTTCCATTCGGTTTCTGCAATGTCCAACTCAGCAGTTACTTCAGGAAAAAAGGGATGAGGCTATGGCACACCTATTGTCTGACGTGGCTCGTATCTCTGATTAAGGTAAAAATAATCTTGTTATTTTTAGTGCATCAAAAATTCAGTTCTTACACTTATCAACCCGACAAAATCTTTCTCAGGATTACCCACTAATGTTTAATAATGTCCAGTTCTGTCCTGCATCATCCTTGAACATGCTTGGGGTTTCATTCTCTTGAGATTTGTCTTAGAAAGAACATATTACATCTCTTGTGAAATCTGCTTCCAAGAGATTATGTGTGCTAAGCCGATTCTGAACTTTCTTTACCCCAGCACAGTTGTTACCCCTGCACAGTTGTTGACCTTGTACACGGGTTTTATTCGCCCTTGTATGGAGTACAACTCTCATGTGTGGGGAGGCTCCCCACATGCAGCTCTTCTCAATAAGGTGGAGTCAAAGGCTTTTTGTCTCATTAACTCTCCTTCTCTTACTGATTCCCTTCAACCTTTGTCTCTTCGCTGCACTGTTGCATCTTTATCTCTCTTCTATCGCTGCTTCAACGGTCACTGTTCCTCTGAACTGTCTGCTTGCATCCCTCCACCTCTACGACGGGCACGTAGTACCCGTCTAGCAACAAACTCTCATCTCTTTTCTGTCCAACTCTAATGCAAGAGTTAACCGTTACTCCCAGTCCTTCATTTATGCAACTGGTCAACTCTGGAACTGTCTTCCTCTGTCTGTATTTCCTACTTCCTATGATCTCCAGTCTTTCAAACACAGTGTGTCCAGGCATCTCGAAATGAACGGATCTTGAATTTGGCTCTCTTTTGTATTGTTTTTGCTTTTTCTTGGAAGGAACAGTTTGCAGGCCTGTGGCCTTTGGTTCTTTCTTCCTTGCATTAAAAAAAAAAAAAATAAATGAATAAGGAATGACAATACGAGCGGCGAATTAGCGCAAGTGGGAGGCTCGTACGCGTTCGTATTTTACATTGCTTTCACAGTGTTTTTTTTTTTGGAGTATGGATTCCAAACTACTTGGAAATCATTAAATAGTGTTTCTAGTGTTAATATCAGGCAGTGGTATTCATATTATGGGGTGTCGGGAAGTGTAAATTGGAGACTTAGTTACCCAACTTCAGAAGTCTCCACAAGTCCTTCGGTAGTCGAAGAGTGCTAAAAAAACATCTCAGAAGAAAGCTGAAGGTATGTGCCATACACATATGTAATTATAATATTCTATGACTAGTAACTGATTTTTGGCAATTATTAAAAAAAAAAAGTCAGTTGGAGCGTGGATTTGCCCTGCGGGATGGGCACGGCGTGCCTCCGACAACCCTGCAGTTAAGGGGTTAAGGATAAAAAAGATGTAGGCTTGTTCACCAGGTGGATCAGTGAAAGGAGAGGAGAGCCAAAGGTGGTGGTGAACATTGAAATCTCCTAGAATGGAGATTTCAGAGAAAGGAGAAATGGATAGATTGTGTTCTATCGTAGAAGTAAGATAGTCGAAGAATTTTTGATAGTAGAATTAGGAGATGAGTAAACAGTGCAGATATATTTAGTCAGAGAATGACAGGAAAGCCAAAGCCAGGGAGTAGAGAATTTAGAAGAATCAAGTTCAGGAACACGAGAGCAAGATAAGTTGTTGCGTACATATACACAACAGCCACATTTGGCTTTGATATGAGTATAGAGAAAGTAGGAGGATACAGAAGAGGGTTTGCTGTCAGTTGCCTCAGACAGCTGAGTCTTAGTTAAAAAGAGAAGATGAGGTTTAGAGGAGGAGAGGTGGTGTTCAACAGAGAGAAAGTTAGAGGATAGGCCGCGAATGTTGGAGAAATGAAGAAGTGAGTCAGACAGTGGTTCCAGGCAAGTGGAGGAGTCGTCACCGGGAGAGGGGCAGATGGTGAGGGCATTTATGGTCACTCCCCCCCCCTTGGGGACTCCCGAGGCATGGTTTATGTTTGCCATTTTCCTTTTTTAATTTTGAAAAGGAAGTGTAGTGTGTGTACTGTGCATGTAGTTGGTGTTGAAAGTTAGAGAAACTTGAATTGGAGAGCATGCTGGCCTACTCTCTGTGTTACTGAGACACTGAGACAGTTCAGCAAAGGGGGATGGTCAGGAACTAGTCCTGAGGGCTGATGAAACGGGAGCTCCAACTCTCCCTGTCATCAGCTTTCCATCCACCTTGGGAGTACTGTCCTGCTCGACTGGTGCTACAGTCTACTCCTGTTTAAAGCCTTCCGTTGCATTTGGTGTGGTGCAGTAACTCCATGTTCCTTGTGTATGTGTGTATCTAACCCACAGAATGGCTAATTTACTGTTTATGGTATACATATGATAACACATGCTTATCTAAGTCTCCACTGCCGCAATCTTGTAGGAATATGGAAATCATAAATAGTGATGCAGTACGTGTGTGCATGCATGTGTGTATGTGAAACAATTGGAAAAAAAGGTGTCAGAGGTTAATATTTACAGTGGTTACATGGTAATTTAATTGGATGTCAATTGCTTAGCACTTTGAAATTGACACAAATCGTGTAAAAGAAATACGGTATTTTAGGAGACTGGTGCCTACCAACAACTCTGTTTTTGTTAAATGTGAGTAAAAATCGTCAGCCAATGATGTCTGACTAGTTGTGTTGTATGGTTAAGGAATATTTACTGTATCTTCACTCGCCATAGAGCTTCAGAATCTTGCATTGTATTGTAAAGTCATATACAGTACTGCTGAGTATCGAACACCTTGACACTCTTTGAAAACACATGCAAAGACTGTTATTAACTTCTTTCAGTCAGTAACTTACAGAACTTCTAAATATTATTAGGTTTTATGTCATACATATTCGTGTTTCCATTGCCACACTTGTTTCATGACACTGCCCACACTACAGTACATTTTGGGAGCTGGATTTGTTATGTTATGTACTTTTTTCACATAATGCATATTTCTGCAGTCATTTAATCTGAGAACTAATTTAGGGAAATGAAAATGGCAGTGATTTTATGAATCATGATATGGTATAATTTTATTATGGTACAGTAGAACATTCGTTTTATGAGATACAGGTTCCTCGAGAGATCACCTTCAATGAGTGTTGTGCTAAATTGAAGTGTTGTTTTAATGGAATGAAACACATTCTGTTCGCTTAAGATGCAAGTTTCTTTGACGTGAAATGCATAGAGTGTGACAGGGGGGTGAAAAAATTAAATACAGTAATCAGCAGTGCACAAGTTGGTTTTGAAAACATGGCGTCACAAGCCATGGCAGCGTATAGTGAAGATCTACCGATCCGAAACATGAGCATAATCCTGGCAGCCTTTGTTGAGTTTAAAGATGAAGTGACAGTGAACAAAAACTGTAAAGTAAGAGCTCAAGAGGTTCTGGATGCTATAGAAAACAGCCTTCGTTATTACTGAGACAGGCATGCCGAGTAAGTTAATTGAAGGCATCAGACTCCGATCACCACCTTCTTCACTCCACTACAAGAAGAAGAAGAACCAGTGTCCCCATCATCAGCTGAGGATGACAACAGTGATGCAACTGTTGTGTCTGCCTTGGACTTGAGGGGTTCATGACTGATGTGGAGCGTGTTGGTGGTGGTGGTGGTGGTGGTGGTGCGATGGAGTCGGACGGTGTGGAGGGTGCTGGGGCCGGGGCATCCTAACTGCCTTGCCCTGCCTCGGAATTTCATCTCTTCAAGTCAAGTATGTCTTTCCTGCATAGATTTTAAGGTAAAGGGCTATTGCTTGGGTTATTCTTACTGTGTATATATGTTTAATGTCCCATAATACATAGGCAAAATGACAGACTAGGGGGCCAAAGGGATGACCCCACCAATTAAAATTTTCCTCATGAGGTATGCTATTTGTAAAGCTCGAACTTTCTAGAGAGCGAGTTTTTTTCTGTCCAGATTCTCATGCATTAGGCAAAAGGACTAGTTTGGTACCTGAGAGAAACACGGAATAGTAAATATGCTTTGATTAGCTACAGTACATTTGTGGGGGAGAGTAGAGTGTTAAGAAAAAAAATTTCGTCAGTGTTAAGGTGCATCTTAGTCCCGTGCAGAGTTCATTGCTGCTCATTCTGGTACTTGAGGCATTGTCAGTAGAGTTTAGAAATGAGCTACCTTGGGAGCTGTTAAGCTGATGAGTTAGTTTTGATTGCTGAAAGCATGCAAGAGACCAAAGAGAAATTTGAGAGATGGAGGCATATGACGAAAGACAAGGGATGTGAGGGAGATAATGTCATGGAGCAAGGTGTGTGGTCCTGTGCTCTGTCTAAAATGGGAGTTGGGAGGAATTCTGTTCTGTGTACAAGTTGTAATAGATAGGCCCACAAGAGGTGTAGAGGTGTTAGAGGTAGCTTGCAGTATGTAAAAATTTTTCAATGTGCAATAGGAGGAGGCTGTAGCACGGGCCGAACAGGGTAGTACTCCCGAGGAGAATGGGAATGCTGGTGATAGGGAGAGCTGGAGCTCCTGTTTCACTAGCTACCTAACCATCCCCCTTTGCTGACCTTTTCAGTGTGACTGTAACATGGAGAGTAGACCAGCATACTCTCTCAAACATTTCCTCTAACTATCCTATGCACTACACCACATGCGCTTTACATATTACACAACGTATCCCACTATGTTACAGGGGTTGATGCCAGCAAGGGCATGCGGCCAGAAAACTTTGCCCCCGCTACCTAGTGGCGGACTTTGGGGGGAGGCTTGACTGGGGTTCCGCCGGCATAGATCATGGGTCCGAGGTGAGATGGGGCTCGAACCTGTGCTAGAGGGTACAGGGCATTGCGGTTCCCAGGCTGCCGCTTCCGCTCAATAGAGAGGGGCCTGAACCTGGGAGTAGTGCCCCAGGAGGCTGCCCTATCAGTGGGTGTATAATGGCGGGGCAGTTGCAGTGCCAAGCCGCGCTTGGAGGGTGTCCCTGCAGCTGTCCTGGCAGGGTGCCCCGAGGCCACTACCACAGCCACTGGTAAGCTGGTGGGCTAGGGGTCCCAGATCCATTGCCTGGACCTGGGTCTGTGCAATGGGTCGGGCCTTTGGAATGTTTACCCCCCTTTATCTTACTGACTATGAACTACAAAAACAAGCTTTACCAAAGCAAGCCTGAGGACAGCAAATCACCCAGGGGGTTTAGGGTGGTTTCGTGGAATGTGGGAAGTTTGAGAGGAAGAGCGGGAGAAGTCGTTGAGGCATTCAGTAGGAGGTGGGTGGATGTGGCATGTTTGCAGGAAGTCCGGTACAGGGGTGGATCAGCCAGAAAGATTGTTGGGAAGGATTGCTACTATAAGTTGTTTTGGCAGGGGGGAGCTGACGGATATGGGGGTGTGGGTGTGTTGGTTGCAGAGAAATGGGTGGAATATGTCGTGAATGTTATGAGAGTAAGTGATAGGATATTAGTAGTGAAAATTTTGATCGGGCAGAAAATTATTTCAGTTATATCGGCATATGCTCCACAGGTAGGATTGGATGACGCAGAGAAGGATAGATTTTGGGATGATTTAATACGTGTAGTGAGTGGTATGGGTGGTGATGAGGTAGTGGTTCTGGGAGGGGATTTAAATGGTCATGTGGGTGAAGCAGCTCAAGGTTATGAAGGAGTCCATGGAGGATGTGCATATGGTGTGAGGAATGTGGAAGGGGAAAGAATACTCGAGTTTGGGGAGGCTATGGACATGATTGTGTGCAACACACATTTCAGGAAAAGAATCAGCCGGTTGATTACATACGAGTCCGGGGGAAATAGTAGTCAGATAGATTATTTTCTGGTCAGGAGGGTTGACAGGAGATTAGTAAGGGATGTTAAAGTTATAGGAAGCGAGGAGTGTGTGCAGCAGCACAAACTGTTGATTTGTGACATGGTGCTTAAGGAACAAGTGATGAGAAGGAGGACATATGTACCTAGGAGGAAAATATGGAAGCTGGGAAACCAATCAGTAAGGGATGCCTTTTATAGTAAGATGAGGAGAGTGGTGGCTGAACAGGAAGCCATAAATAGAGGCGTTAATGAACAGTATAGAGCCCTTAAGAACAACCTCTTGAGAGTTACCAATGCAATATGCGGTTGGACAAGAGGCCCACCAAGACATAAAGTAACTTGGTGGTGGGATAAGGGTGTAGAAACTGCAGTTAAGGAGAAAAGAAGGCTTTTCCGGGAATGGAAGAATGGTGGTAACAGGGAGGAGTACTTGGCTGCCAAGTGCAGGGCTAGAAGGGAGGTATACAGGGCGAAGTCTGAGTCACAGAGACTTTTACTTGATAATCTAAATCATGGAGAAAGGAAAAATATGATTTTTAGGGTGGCAAATCAGGTGAAGAGGGATAATCGGGACATTGTAGGTGAGCAGTGTGTGAGGAATGATGATGGAAGGGTAGTGGCGAACAGTGAGGATATTAAAGATGCATGGAGAGAGCATTATATCCGATTGTTGAATGAGGAGTTTGATTGGGATAGAGAAGGTTTGGAGCCAGCTGATCCAGTGTTTGGCCCTTGGCCTTTGATTGACGCTGCTACTGTGAGTCAGGCAATAGGCGGGATGCGGGTGGGGAAGGCGGCAGGTGTGTCTGGGTTGACTGACGAAATGTTGAAGTCCTCAGGAGATACTGGGGTGAGGTTAGTCACTGACCTGATAAATATGATTATATATGAGTGTGTTGTCCCAGATGATTGGCTGAAGAGTGTAATTGTAAATGTGTACAAAGGAAAGGGTGATGCCCTGGAAAGGGGAAATTACAGAGGTATAAAGCTTTTAGATCAGATAATGAAAGTAATGGAGAGAGTCCTAGAAGGTATGATTAGAGAAAGAGTGAATATCGATGAGATGCAGTTTGGGTTTATGCCAGGCAGGGGGACCACTGATGCCATATTCATTGTTCGACAGCTTCAGGAAAAATATATTGGCAAGAAAAGGGAATTGTATTTTGGTTTTGTTGATTTGGAAAAGGCCTTTGACAGAGTCCCTAGAGAGGTGGTGAAGTGGGCAATGAGAAAGCTGGGGTTGGAAGAGTGGCTGGTTAGGGTGGTTATGGCCATGTACATGGGTGCTCGCACCCAGGTAAGAGTGAATGGAGCTTTGAGTGATGAGTTTTCCGTGAATGTTGGTGTGCATCAGGGGTCAGTGTTGAATCCCTTGTTGTTTATCATGGTGCTTGAAGCCCTCTCATGTGACTTCAGAGATGGACTCCCATGAGAGATGTATGCTGATGATTTGGTGTTGATTGCAGAGAATGAAAAGGAGGCGGAGGAAAGATTTAAGAAGTGGAGAGATGGTATAGGGTACAAGGGCTTAAGGGTAAATGCAGATAAAACAAAAGTGATGATATCTAGGGTTGGTGGCGGTACAATCAGAGGAGAGGGAGAGTGGCCATGTGCAGTTTGCCACAAGGGTGTGGGAAGTAATTCCATCTTGTGTAGTGTTTGTGATAAGTGGGTGCACAAAAGATGTAGTGGTATTAGAGGTAGACTGCGAGATGATGCTGATTTCATGTGTTTGGCGTGTCGGGGAGAGCAGGTGGAGATTGTTAGGCGTGAGAGGGTTGAACTTGTAGGTTAGTCTCTTGAGTGTGTGGAGGAGTTTCGTTATTTGGGAGACATGTTATGTGCCGGAGGTGGGGCTGGAGTTAGCTCGGTTGCTAGGGTGAGAAGTGGTTGGAAGAAGTTCAGGGAGCTGTTTCCTCTCCTGGCATTGAGAGGACTTTCCTTACGTGCTAAGGGGTCTTTGTATGCAGCATGTGTTAGGAGTGTGATGCTGTTTGGTAGTGAGACCTGGGCAGTAAAGGAAGAGGATATTCGCAGGTTTAAACGTACAGAAATGACAATGATTAGGTGGATGTGCAGTGTGTCCCTGCGTGCAAGGCCTGGGGGGGGCTGGGTTTACGATGGAAGAGTTGAGAGGTAGGATGGGACTGGAGTGTATCGGTGTTGTGATGAGGAGAGGTAGGCTGAGGTGGTTTGGACATGTGGAGAGGATGGAGGATGATAATTGGGTACAGAGGGTGAGAGGTGTTAATATTGGGGGAGGGATTGGGAGGGGTAGACCGAGAAAGACATGGGACGAGGTCATTAAGTGTGACTTAAGGGTTAAGGGACTGAACAGGGAGGCTGCCAAGGATCGAGCAGCGTGGAGAGCCGCCATTAGGTGACCAAGGCCAACGCATGCAAGCATGTTGGGGCCTTCAAAACGAAAACAATATATAAGAGTGTTAGGGCCGTGTATTATAGAAAGTACAGTGCGGTTCCAAAAATCCAAATTTCCAAGAATACCAGTTTTCTAAAAGAATTCTGGAAGGGTTAGGTTACCGAAAAAATGTTTGAAAGAATATATTTACCACCAAAAAACTATGAATATAATTTGCCAGGTTCCTCCTATGTTGACAAAGTGCTGTGGTCATCAACAATCACTCATGGTAACTCGAACTGGATTAACTTGATCCAGCAGGTTGATTTCAGCATTTTTTGTTCTCTGATTCTGTCCCCATGGAGAAAAAAAAAATTGTTTTGTTATTAAATTTTTGGACACGATAATGAATTACAGCATGGATACAGTGATTAGGGGAGAGCATGCCAAACAGTTGTATGTCTGTACCTATAACTATTAGTTGTAATAGAGAATTCCAGTTTTTTGACAAATCAAAATATCCAAAACCCCCTTGATTTTGACCATTGTAGATTTTTGGAAATTTAACGTATTGTTTGGGGGTGATAGCCGTGTTGAGTGCTTGGAGGAGTTGTGTTACCTGGGGGACATGGTGAGTGTGAGAAGAGGAGCAGATGCTAGCCATGCACATACCTCAGTGTTTTCTTCCTTAAGTAACACAGAATTAACCATGATCTTTCACATTTCATTTTTCACTCACATCTTCAGTTGCTTACTGCAGGGCATGCTCAATAAATTCCGTAGCTGTTCTACATTATTGCACTGTAGATTCATTCACATTAAAGGCCTTGGTGGCATCTTCACTTGAACATGCCTGTCCAGGCAACACAACATTTCCCTCTGTACTGTTAAGGAGATGCCTTTTTTTCTTATGCCTAGCAACTACTGGAAAAGCCATCTGGGATCACAGTACAGTACTGTACTTGCTACATGACACATGTGCTTGACAGGGAAGAAAGACACACAGAGGATTCTACTGTAGTTACGAGGATCATGATGGCTGTGACTTCACATTGGTAGTTTAGGATATCCCAAGACCTAGGTCGATGTGGGCTTTGGGAGAGCCCAATACAGGTTCTAGAGTGAGTGGGGAGGTGTGATTTCTTGATGAATTTAGTTTTTATAAGGTGGGAGAGTTTTAAATTACCCCAGTGCATTGTTAGAAAAGAGAGTTGAACCTTTAAAGAAAGAAAAGCTAATGATACAGTAAACTTTCAGTTATCAGGCATAATTCAGCCAAACCCCATGCTGGTTACTGCAGAATGCCAGATATTGCATAGTACAGTAAAACCTCGATATAACGGACTTCAGTAGACCGGAATTCGCTTTTATCGGACTCGAGGAGCTACCGGACTAAACTCCTATATATATCGAAAAAGTCTGATAAAGCCAGAAAACAGTCCAGACTACCTGACAACTTCAGCTATGTTCACCACAATAAGACAAGTAAAAGACATGTTTTTCAGTGCACAGTACAGTATTATTATACCATTTGATTAATGTAGTGAAGGTATAACACAGTACAATACTGCAATGGTGGTGAAAACCACTGATGCAGTCAGGACTATCTATCTATCTATCTATTGCCTGACGCTATAATTCCGTAAGGGGTGGCCATTTGACTCTTGAGTTATTTGTTTTACGGGGAGGGGCACTAACCCTCCACCAACCCACTTGTTGATACGTAGGGAGCACGTATGGTTTGGCTATATGGCTACCACCCAGCGTTGTAAATGGTTTCTTGGCTTACAGGAAACCATTTGGCTTGTCACTCAATGTAAAGCCACCTGTAAAGGAAAGAAAAGCAATAAGAAGTGACAGGAAAGATGGGAGAAACAGGAAGAGAGGAGGGCAGGCACAGAAAAATAATAATAAAGGGTAAGGAAGAAGTAGGCAGCACTACATCAAGTGAGTGGATGATGGTCGCCACCACCTACCACTAATGTCTGATATATCGGAAAAAGTCCGGATTAG
The DNA here is from genome assembly GCA_018397915.1 of Birgus latro. Taxonomy (NCBI): domain Eukaryota; kingdom Metazoa; phylum Arthropoda; class Malacostraca; order Decapoda; family Coenobitidae; genus Birgus; species Birgus latro. The sequence continues at coordinate 26,635 of JAGKTI010006819.1, read as the reverse complement.
GAGGGGTAAGTCCGGATGTCGCTTTTATCGGAATTTCGCATATTTCGTACTGGCTTGAGCCCCAATTAGTCAGTTATAGTGAGGTCTTACTGTATTCACTCATTGGCTGAACATTTGACATCGAGTCAGATAATGTGTTAGCTAATATCCGTCTCAGTCCTCAGTCCTAAAAATTTTCTTATGAGTGAAAGATGAAAATTAAACATAAAATACAGTATAGTTGTGATCTATCTATCTACCTGTTGCCAGATGCCTCAGTCCCATAAGGGGTGGCCACAAACAAATCACCTCCATATCTCCATGTCCCCTGGCATTTCGCTGCCCTGCTCCCAGCTCACACACCCTTCTCTCATATACCTCTCCACTCCAACCCTTCATCTCATCCTTGGCCTTCCCCTCCCTCTCCTCCCTTCACCTCACTCACATACACACTCCTCATCAGTCTCCCGCTCTCCATCCTCTCCACATGGCCAAACCACCTCATTGTGTTTCTCCTTACGCTTCCTGTCACATCCACATCCACACCACAACGTTCCTTCACTTCCCCATTTGTCAGTCTGTCTCTCTTTGTGACTCCACATGCTCCTCTCAAATAAATCATTTCCACTGCTCTCACTCTTGACCTGTGTCCTTCCAACAAGATCCAAGCTTCACTTCCATACGTTAGAGTTGGTATCACAATACAGTCAAACCTCTAATTACGAAGTATCGACTTATGAAAAACCCGCAGATACGAAAAAAAAAATTTCCAGGGGTAAAAAAGTTAGGAAAAACGTAATTTACCGATTCAAACCGTGCGCCAAGTACAAGTCCGTGGTCCCCAACAGATGCCAAGTGTATGCTCCCGCCTTCCTCCTGCTTGGAAGCCCAGAGCATTGTTGTTATCAACATAAGTAACATCAGCTGCAGTTTTTGCCATTTAGACTTATTTCCCCCATAATGTCTCAGAAACGGAAAAGTAGTGAAAGTGGTGATGGTAGCAGGAGAAAACGGCATGCAGTTATAATGGAAACCAAAGTGGACATAATTACGAGAGTGGAGAGAGGAGAGAAGCTGAGTGATGTGGCACCTGTGTTGAAACTGAATCCCTCAACTGCAGGAACAATTTTAAAGGACAAGGAACTTTTCTTACGCAGTACAGTACAGAATACGTAAATATATCACAGTCCTTGTATTTATGCTTCTTTATATTAACCATACATGCATGAAAATAAGGGCTACTAAGATTGATAGAAATTTAGGGGAAAGAAATGACACAAAAAAAAAAAATCTGAAAGACCTTCAGGAACCAATTATTTTCGTAAGTTGAGGACTCCCTGTACTGTCTTACAGCAAGTTTTTCACTTCCATACTCACTTCCCTGTTTCTTATCACTGCGTTCAAGGAACCAGCTATCTTTCTTTCTTGTTTTACCCTTTCAAGCACTTCATCCTCTAAACTTCCATCCTTACTCATCACACTACCCATGTACTTAAACACACTTACATTTTCCATTTCCTCCTCATCCACCCTCACTGTACATTCACTGACTTAATTTCTCTCGAAGACCATAACTTTATTCTTCCCTACATTTACCTTTGGACTCCGTTTCTTACACACTCTCCCAAACTCATTTACCAAGCTTTGCAGCTCCCCTTTGTCTTCAGTTAACAGCACATTATCATCTGCAAACCACAGTACAGTTTCCACACACTGCTCTCTGTCATTAGGGCTGCTCGAACATCAGCTGCCCTACCTTGTATCTCCTTTATAACCCCATCCATATACAGATTGAAAAACCATGGAGACTTGACACATCCCTGAATCCAACCTTCAACTAAAAAAATTCACTCATTTCACTATCCACACACACTGCAGCCTTAGCACCCTCATACATGCTCTTCACGGCATTCAGTAACATTCCATTTACTTCTTATATTCTTAATACTTTGTCTATCCATCCTGTCATATGCTTGCTCAAAATCCATGAAGGCCACATACAACTTCTCTCCCTTCTCTATAGACTTTTCCACTGAAGACCTAAGAATGCATATCTGATCTACACAACCTCTTCCTTTCCTAAAATCTCCTTGTTCTTCTCCAACTAATTCCTCTGTTATTTCCCTAACTGTGTCAATAACGGAAAATAAAACCCACACTTGAAGACAAAGAATATATGTACCAAAC
>JAGKTI010006818.1:0-26877 GCA_018397915.1 Birgus latro | reverse complement strand
ATATATATACTGTATATACAGTATATAGACATTTGAGTTTGGGACAATTTACTAAAACACAGATCATTTATAACAGGACTTGAGAGTGTATACTGAAGTTATGATAAAACACAGACACTTGTGACAAGACTCAAACACAGAAGTTGTAATATAACACGGGTCACTTGTGGTATAACTTGGGCACTGAAATTACATAATAGTACAGGGCACTTATACAGTATTATGGACAGGACACTGAGATTTCTTGGGTGATTCACACTAAAGGGTCTGGTGTAAGGTAAGTCACTGCTCACTGTCTCTCCCGTAGGATGCACTGGACTGTGGTCGTAGGCCGGGTTGCCCGAGCTGTATTAGCGTGCGGTGCAGTAGGAGGCCCGCCTCTCCCCAGCCCCCGACGTGGTGTCTGGGCCTCTGGGCTACAGCCAAAGAGGGAGAGTAGGTGCTCTTGATGGGGCCGACTTCTGGTAGTTAAGGCCCAGTCTCTTGGGTCTGGTAGGCCTCACCCTGGGGTCCTCAGTACGCCCTGGGGTGTCTGGGGGTTACGGTCCCTCGTGCCTGGGGTTGCCGTCGGGGTGGGGCTGCGGCAACCTCTGGTGGTGGGGGTCGCTGTCAAGGCAGGACTACGGTGACCTCACTGTCAGGGGTGCGTCAGGTGGGGACGCCCTCCGGAGGCCGGTTGTAAGGCAACGACTCCAGGACTGCTGAGAGGGCCTCACCAACACTTCTCCACCAGCAGGTCCTCCAGGGGCTCACCTTTGTGGGGAGAGAGAGAATATCCCACCCAGCCACAGGAGGGGTGGTGGGCTGGGCGAGGGACGTCCCCTTCAGGAAACGCCCTAAGGACAGAGGGTGAGGAGCGGATGGCGGCCTGCTCTACCTCCCCCCTGTGGACAGATGCCAATGCAGCGGTTTCCCTGCCCCTTAGGACTGCAGGAGAAGAGCAGGCGGTGGCCTGCTCTGCCCTACTCCCTGAAGAGGGGAGTGAACTTCCTGTAGGTGAGGAGCGGACGGTGGGCGACTCTACCTCGTGCCCGACATGGACAATGGCCTGTGTCGCGGTCCTACAGGAGGTGGCAGCTGAGGAGCGAACGGTGGCCTGTTCTTCATCGTACCCGACACGGACGGTGGCCTGTTTTGCGGCACTGCTTGGGACTGTAAGGACAATGCCACCCCTTACCTGACAAGGGTTGTTCTGGCCGGAGCCTAGGTAACTTTTCCTGCATACCTAGCACGGCATTGGTTGAGAGAGAGAGGGACATAAGGTAGTTAGAAAGGTAGGCCAGTCATGCCAGAATCACTCCGCACCTCACCTGACTCCCTGTTGGTTCCTCCTCGGGTGAGGAGGTTTGTGTCGTCTGCCTCACTGTTGATTTCTCCTTGGGTTGTGTCCTTCTTGATGGTGTTTTCTGTATCTGCTCGTATTTCACCACCGTCATCGGGAAGAAAGTCACATCCTCGTGGCTGGAGGTGGTATGTGTCTGTGAGGGCGGTTTGTTGGGTGGGTGTGAGGTGGTGGAGGAAGGCAGTCCAATGTAGTGTGGTTAGGTTGGGTGGTTGGTAGGATGTGTTGACCACGTGGAGCTTGGAGGTGTGGTGTGTGTTGCAGAGGAGGCGGTGGAGGTGAGGTGTGCCCCGTACTCGGTGGTGTCGTCCGTGAGTCAGGAGCCAGGTCACTCGCTGGATTTGCATTGTGGACAGACTGGTGGTTTCTGGCTGAATGCTTGTTAGTGGTGGTGTTGGTTGTCTTTTATGCCGGGGTGTTGGAGGTGTGGACATCCTTCCCCTGGGGATTTGGTGGGATAGAATTTTCCACCGGGCTTGGTGTATGGGTAAGGTGATGGGGGTTGTGTTGGGCATTGGTGTGGGTGGTTTGCTTGTTGTGGGCGAGGTGGTGGGTGAGGGTGTGGATGTGTATCGTGCAGGTGGGCATGAGAGGCGGGCAGAACGGGTTGTGGTGGTGGTTAGGACCGGGGTGGGTGGTGAGCGGGAATGCGGTGTGGGAGTGGTGGGAGGAGGAGTTTCCGGTGGTGAGGTGCGGGAGGTGGAGGGTGGCGGTGTGGTGGTGGCTTTGCCCGGAGGGTGGGCTGGGGGTGGGGTGTGAGTAGTGAGTAGGTGAAGTGGAGAGGGGGTGGAGGTGTGTAGTGCGTGCATATGTGGAGATGTAGGGGGGTGTGGTGGTGGTGGGCTGGGTTTTGCGGGTCTGTGTGGCTCGGTTGGTGGTGTGGTGGTGAGAGGCGCATCTGGTGGTGAGGTGCGTGAGGGCGAGGGTGAGGGTGAGGTGCTAAGAGGTGGGAAGGAGGAGGTTGAGGGGGGTGAGAAGGTGGAGGGGGATGAGAAGTAGTGAAAGGAGTCCGGTGGTGAGTGGTGGTCCATTGCTGGGGGGGGGGTGGGGCTCGGGGGGGGGGGTTTGGGTATGTGGGGATGGCGTTGCTCTGTACGGCTGCATGTGTTGGTTTCTGTAGGTCCGGTGTGTGTTGTGGTAATTTACTGTGACTTGATAGGGGCTGGGGACGTTGATGATGGCGTACGGCCCCGTGAAGCGGGGAGAGATTTTGTTTGGGTGGGGAGCTCGGCGACTACGACCAAGTCTCCTTTCTTGTAGGGGTTAGTGGGGGTGAGGTCCGGCTGTAGGTCTTGGTGTTGTTCGAGGTGATGTAGTCATCTCTTGAGGTGGTGGAGGGGATCGGATGCCAGAGGAGTGGAGGAGGGTTGGAGGTGGTGTCGTAGTGGCAAGAGGAGGAGAGTTTCCCCGAAAATCCTCTCGTGTGGGGAGATGCCGTCCTCCCGGGGGTAGGTGTTTATTCCCCACTGGACGATTTTCACGTGGGTGGGCCAGTCCTCGTCTGTTGTCTCTTGTTTTCTCGCCTGTATTTGGTTCAGGAGGGTTCGGTGGCTTCTCTTGCACAGCCTTTTTTCTTGGGCCCAGTAGGGGTGTCAGAAAAGGCAAACCACACTCACTGGCCTCACAAAGCGAACTGCCCGGGCCCCTGCCTGCATACCGCAGGACCCTTCCAGTGACGTCATCACTTGTGACTTAGCAGGTGTGTGCGTGCGCACACAAACACAAACAGCAATATGCACTAACACTCTCGTCCTCTCTTCTTAATTTGACAAAAGATTCCAAGGACAAAGCTGGATGGTCTATTTGCGTCTGATATACACTATGTATCCAATACATGGACTTTTGTGTGAGTACCATCAACACTATGCATCCAATACATACACTTTTGTTTAATTACTATCAAGATCCAGTCTGTGGCCACATACCGATATGTGATGTCTCTTGAAGTATTATAAACTTTCTAGTCTCGGTTGACTGCTGCACGCAGCCGCTCGGTCGAGGCACCTTTCTTGGTGAGACAATCAGCCAGTTGTTGTGATGTATCCACCCGAGATACTTCATTAATCTTCCCTCGCTCCAACATGTCTTGAAATACAGCAATATCAATGTGCAATCTCCTGTCTTCTACTCTCCTACAGGAGTAAAGGGCGTCCACCAGACTCTTGTTGTCGACAAAACACTTTATTTTGATCTTTCCACATCCAGAAACCTCACGCAATATGTTGGCGAGATATACAGCAGTCTCAGAACATTCAAGCAGTGCCAACGCCTCAGCAGATAAGGTAGATTTGATGATCCTCCTGATCTTTCTTGTCTGCCAGAATATAGGACATCTTGCCCCACTAGCATCTCGTAGGAAGATCACAAAACTTCCCTGAGATCCATTGCCTACAAGGTTGGCAAATGAGGCATCCGAAAAGCACTCTATATGACAGTCCTCGATCGGCCCCATTCTTGGAATGTATAGCTTCATGTTGTCAGTCTTCACCCTTGAGGTCACCTTATTGAGTCTAAGCAAATCCGCTATGGTAGCTCGGTTGCTAGTCACACTCACCTCACACACATCAAAGGCAATATCTGGCCGAGTGTGTGTGGCAATCCAGTTGAGTTGCCCAATTAATGCTTGGTACTCCGTTTTCTCAGACTCTGACAGCTCTCCTGATTTTACTGCTGCACAATGTTTACTCAGCGTGACTGGTTTCAAAGACGAAGCATACTGGAATTGGTTGAGCGTTATGCTGCCATCAATGTTGGAGATGACATTGAGACCAACGAATTTGAAGGCTTTTGATTCTGACTTAAGCGGTTTATCACTTACTGTTCGAACTCATGTGTACCAGCCCAAAGGAAGTCGTTGACATAGATGCATACAATGCCTTCGACTTTGCCACTATTGCTCCAAGAGAACAGCGCTGAATCCAGTAATGACACTTTAGCTCCGAGACTCAACAAATTGATCTTTTACGCAGATACCAATGCCTAACAGCATCACAAAGGCCGTAAACAGTTTTCTTGAGTCTCCATAACTTACCATTTGCATATTCAAGCGGAGGACATAAATGAACAACTCTCTCAATGTTGTTACCTTGCAAGTAGGCAGCTTTCACGTCTATAGTGTATAGGATTTGTCTTGGAAAGAACATATTACATCTCTTGTGAAATCTGCTTCCAAGAGATTAGGTGTGCTAAGCCGATTCCATACTTTCTTTACCCCTGCACAGTTGTTGACCTTGTACACGGGTTTTATTCGCCCGTGTATGGAGTACAACTCTCATGTGTGGGGAGGCTCCCCACATGCAGCTCTTCTCAATGTACCCGTCTAGCAACAAACTCTCATCCCTTTTCTGTCCAACTCTCTAATGCAAGAGTTAACCATTACTCCCAGTCCTTCATTTATGCAACTGGTCAACTCTGGAACTGTCTTCCTCTGTCTGTATTTCCTACTTCCTATGATCTCCGGTCTTTCAAACGCAGTGTGTCCAGGCATCTCGAATTGAACGGATCTTGAATTTGGCTCTCTTTTGTACTGTTTTTGCTTTTTCTTGGAAGGAACAGTATGCAGGACTGTGGCCTTTGGTTCCTTCTTCCTTGCATTAAAAAAAAAAAAAAAATCTCACTGGTTGGTGGAGGCCAAAGGAAGTGCCAAACGCACTGCTTCTTTTGAACAAGTAGGCGAGTCTTTTCGGAGATCCACTGTGTCTTCCTCAAATCCTCTGGCAACTAAGTGGGCCTTAACAATAGTCTTTCCATTTTTCAGTTTTTCCGTCACAACCCATCGAACCGTTATGGCACCTTGCCCAACATCATCTACTTTCTCATACACATCATTATTCTGCCAGTTTGTAATTTCGTTTTCCTTAGCGCATAATACGGCCTCAGAGTTGAAAAGAACAAGCATTTCTGCTTCATCAATCACTTCCCATTCGCTAAAATCCTTCTGCAAATCTATCCAATCAATGCTGCCGTCAGAGTCCCTCTTCAAATTATAGCAGTGTTTGTACTTTCCAGTGGCTTTACCTGCCCGACTCATAATCCCTCCAGACACCAACTTTCCACTTTCTGAATGTATTCCCTTTATACGTTGACCAACAGAAACTTTGGGAGGCTGATTAATCGGAATAGAAAATGTGGGAGGATCATCAATTAGAACCACACCATCTTCCGACTCATCTGGTGGATAGTCATTCATCACTTGCGAAAAATCGTCATTAGGCTTCTCCTGGACAACATTGTTTTTCTCATCACTGCTGACACCACTTTCAACTGTCGTATCTTGCTCTGACACATGCGCTAGACGACACACGTGCACTCGCTCGTAGATACAGCCGAGTCTCACCAGAATTTGTTTCCCATCTCTGCCTATTACAATTCTGGGACCGTGCCACTCATGACTGTCATTTCTTTTGTAGAAGACTTCATCTCCATTTCGGATGTCGTTTAAATCACTCGAACGTACGTTGTGCCGCAGAGCCCTAGCCAAACGTTCATCTGATTTTCTTGTCTTGCTAAATGAAGAGCGTTCAAGTTGTCTCTCACAATTTTCGATGGTGATGAAGGTTCCAAGGCTGGGGGATCATTTGGGTACACATTAGGCAGGCCAGGGTTTTGACCAAAAACAAGTTGGTTAGGAGAAAAGCCTGCATAGTTGGTGAGAGCATTTCTTGCCGATACTGCCCATGCCAAGGCCACATCCAATTCGCACTGGCTATCAGCCATTATCTTCCTAACAATGTCACCAATGACTGCATTTTGACACTAACAGACTCCGTTGCTCCATGGACTCTCTGCAGACGTTGTCATGATCTTGATATTGAAGGCCTCTCCCAATGCTCGCATTGACACTTTAGAGCTGCAGATTGAGAGGCCCTCAGGCAGTACTTCTTTGATTTTCCTTGGAATGATTATTGCTTCCATGGCCGCGAGCCATCTGAGTGTGCCTTGCGCATTACGGAGGTTATTCTCTCGGGCATGGAAGCATACATTCCTTTCTCATATCCTCTGACTAATGCAAGAAAGCCTTGGTTTAATCACGCTTGTTCTAATGCTGTCCGCAACAAGAAGAGGGCCTATAAGAGGTACCGGAGCCAACCCACCCCTGAATCACATCTTTTATATATTTCTGCCCGGAATCGTGCTAAGTCTGTTCTTCGCTCTGCTAAAAATAATTTCATCCGTGCTAAATGTTTTCAACTCTCCAACTCGAATTCTTCTCGCTCCTTCTGGCACCTTGCCAAAAACCTTTCTAACAATTTTACCTCATCATCCTTCCCTCCTCTTTTCTACTCTGATGGCTCTGTAGCTATTTCTTCTACTGATAAAGCAGATCTCTTCGCTCAGACTTTCTCCTCCAATTCCACCTTAGACAATTCCGGTGCTATTCCTCCATCACTTCCCCCCACTGACTTCCTCTTGACTGACATTAAAATTTCTTCAGCTGATGTATTTTCTGCCATCACTGGCCTCAATACTAAAAAGGCATACGGTCCTGATGGAGTCCCTCCTGTTGTCCTCAAAAACTGTGTTTCTGTGCTTACACCCTGCCTAGGTAAACTCTTTCGCCTTTGTCTATCAACTTGTACCTTTCCTTCTTTCTGGAAGTTTGCTCTCATTCAGCCAGTCCCAAAGAAGGGTGACCATTCCCAACCCTCTAACTATCGTCCAATTGCTTTAACATCCTGTGTCTCAAAAGTTTTCGAGTCAATCCTTAACAGAAAAATTTTAAAGCATCCTTCCTGTCACAACCTTCTTTCTGATCGTCAGTATGGGTTCCATTGGGGACACTCCACTGGCGATCTTCTCACCTACCTTTCAGACTCCTGGTCATCCTCCTTTCGGGACTTTGGCGAAAGCTTTGCCATTGCATTTGACATCTCAAAGGCTTTCGATCGAGTCTGGCATAAATCTTTAATTTCCAAACTGCCCTCCTACTGTTTCTATCCTTCTATCTGTGCCTTCATCTCTAGTTTCCTTTCTGGTCGTTCTATAGCCGCTGTTGTAGACGGCCATCGTTCCTCTCCTAGACCTATCAACAGTGGTGTTCCTCAGGGCTCTGTCCTATCACCAACTCTCTTCCTTTTATTCATCAGTGACCTTCTAAGCTGTACATCTAACCCTATCCACTCATATGCTGATGATTCCACCCTTCACCTTTCCATTCAGTTTCCGCAACGTCCATCTCAGCAGTTACTTCAACAAAAAAGGGATGAGGGTATGGCACACCTAATGTCTGACTTGGCTCGTATCTCTGATTTGGGTAAAAATAATCTTGTTATTTTTAATGCATCAAAAACTCAGTTCTTACACTTATCAACTCGACAAAATCTTCCTCAGGATTACCCACTAATGTTTAATAATGAACATTTATGTCCTGCATCATCCTTGAACATGCTTGGGGTTTCATTCTCTCGGGATTTGTCTTGGAAAGAACATATTACATCTCTTGTGAAATCTACTTCCAAGAGATTAGGTGTGCTAAGCTGATTCCGAACTTTCTTTACCCCTGCACAATTGTTGACCTTGTACACCTTTATTCGCCCGTGTATGGATTACAACTCTCATGTGTGGGGAGGCTCCCCACATGCAGCTCTTCTCAATAGGGTGGAGTCAAAGGCTTTTCGTCTCATTAACTCTCCTCCTCTTACTGATTCCCTTCAACCTTTGTCTCTTTGCCGCACTGCTGCATCTTTATCTCTCTTCTATCGCTACTTCAATGGTCACTGTTCCTCTGAACTGTCTGCCTGCATCCCTCCACCTCTACGATGGGCACGTAGTATCCATCTAGCAACAAACTCTCATCCCTTTTCTGTCCAACTCTTTAATGCAAGAGTTGACCGTTACTCCCAGTCCTTCATTTATGGAACTGGTCAACTCTGGAACTGTCTTCCTCTGCCTGTATTTCCTACTTCCTATGATCTCCAGTCTTTGAAACACAGTGTGTCCAGGCATCTTGAAATGAACGGATCTTTAATTTGGCTCTCTTTTGTATTGTTTTTGCTTTTTCTTGGAAGGAACAGTATGCAGGCCTGTGGCCTTTGGTTCCTTCTTCCTTGCATAAAGGAAAAAGAAATTCTGCATTGTTGAATTCACAGCCACTTTCTGTAAGAAATTTTCTAGGTGCGCCAAACACAACAATCCAGCTCCGAAATATTCCTTTGATAATGGTGGGCGCACACTTATCCGCGATTACTATCGCATTACAATACCTGGTCGCCAAATCAACAAGGACTAAGAAATAATGCCTTCCCCAAGCTTTCAGATCCATGGCTATGGCTTCGTTAAACTTAGACGCCATGGGAAAACTGACTACGGGTAAGGGCTTGGCTTTCTTAAATCTGCAACAGACTGTACATGCATCAGATACAGCCTTGATAGCCCGCTCCAGTTCTGAACATTAAATCCCCGCATCTGTGATCAGTTTAATTAATTTTGCCGATGTTGGGTGTCCAAATTGCCTGTGAAGCTTCAAAGGGAAGAAACTGTGACACCATCAGCAAAAGTAAACGTTGAGGATGACGCTTCTTCTCTTACAGCTTCACTTTCGTAATCAGTGAGCTCACTTAGATAGCAATTGATCCATTCAACTCCACATACAGTTGTAGAACACCCTGTGTCTAGAACAGCACATCCTTTAGATTCTTCTACTAGAGTTTGTAACTTACCTCTACTAGCGGCATCATCCGCATAGCCCATAAATAACGACAGATGCACTGTTTCAGAATTTTCTTCTCGATTGCCGTCGTTTTCGTATACCTCCGGACAGTCACGTGCCCAATGAAATCTAGAATCACATACGAAACACCTCGATACCTTTCCATCAGACCCAAGTGGGTTCTGCCTCCTGCCGGTGGATGAGCATTGGGGAATTCTAGCAGATACGGTTGAATATCGGCCACCACCACGACCTCGCTCGCAGATACGGTTGAATATCGGCCACCACCACGATCATACTGCACCACCCCACAACATTCTCCGTCCTCATCGAGTACCTCTAACATAAAACGTTTCCTCACCCCCAACTTCGTCACTCCAAAATACTGGTTCGCCTTTCACCTCCCTGGCAGACACCGATGCATCGTTCTGCCCGCCAATTTCACCAGCAAAAATACGATTCAGGGCAGATTCCATGTTTTCATATGTCACCTCAGTTATCGCGGACATCACTAGTTGCTGCTCACTGTCTGAAAGTTTCCATGCAGCTGAGAGCATAAAAGCCATCACAGAATTTGGCAGTACCGTGTCCTGCTTCGTAAATTGGAAATAAACATGCTCAAATTCTGCCACGAAACTTACGAATGTTCATATCACCGGCTCTTCTGAATTGTACAATTCATAAAAAGCTGCAAACTGTCGACGTCCTTTGTCCACGAAAAATAAACTGTCTAATTTCTTCAGCAAGGTCTGAACACCATCCTCCTGCTTCAAATCAGCCGCATCAACCTCCGAAGACGCCACCCTTGATCTTCCAGACAATGACAGGTGAATAGCTAAGGCTTGTTTTTCTTTTGGTAAGTCCGTCATTTCGCACCAAATGTCGATGTCCTTTTTCCAGCTCTCATAAGCAGAATCATTTTCAAGTTTTGGAGGCCACTTAGTCGAACACGACGCCATTATTTTCGAACCACGCTCTGATACCAGTGTCAGAAAAGGCAAACCACTCTCACCGGCCTCACAAAGCGAACTGCCCGGGCCCCCGGCTGCATACAGCAGGACCCTTCCAGTGACGTCATCACTCGTGATTTAGCAGGTGTGTGCGCGCACACACACACTAACAGCAATATGCACTAACAGGGGGATGAGTGTGATATCTTGTAGCCGAAGATGGTAGCCATTTCCTCCCATATGTGGCTGGTGAACTCTGGGGCATTGTTGGAGTGAATGGCTTGTGGAATGCCAAAGTAAGGGAAGACTTGGCGGACGAGGACGTTGGCTTTGCTGATGGCATTGTGTTCCTTGGCGGGGCAGGCAATCAGGAACTTGGAATATACGTTGATGAAAGTGATGATTTATTTGTAGCCGGACTTGGGTGGTAGGGGCGTGACAACGTTGACCGATAATAGTTGCCAAGGTTTGTGGGCGGTTATCCTTCCCAACAGGCTGGCGGTGCGGGTGATATCTTTTCCTACACTGCACGCCCAACAGGCTTGTGTGACTTGCTTGGCTATGGTGGTGGGGTTGGCTGTCCAGTAGATGTCGGTGAATACCTGAGTCAGCTTTTTGATGCCTAGATGGATGCCATTGTTGGAGTGCAAGTGGGTCATGGTGTCGAAGGCGGTGTCTGGGTCGAGCACTATGTGGCCGGACTGTGAGAATAAATGGTCTCCCTGTCAGTGTAGCTTAGAGAACACCTGAGGTGGCATCCATGGGGGGCGATCCTTCGTTTGCCATTGATGGAGTAGGTCGGGCTTGGTGATGATGGATTGTATGGGGAGGCGAGACAGGGCATCGGTGTTGGTATGCAATTTGCCTGGACGGTATGCGATTTCAAAATTAAATTCCTCCAGGGTTTCTCACCATCAAATGTGTTGGGCATTCTGTGTCGTAATGGCGTAGCCACTGGAGGGACTGGTCGTCCATGATGATGGTGACCTGTGTGCCCAAGAGATAGGCCCTGAAGTGCTCAAGTGACCATATGATGCCTAGGCATTCCCTTTTGGTGGCAGCGTAGTTCCTCTCCACTTGGTTGAGGGTGCGGCTGGTGCAGGTGATTTGTTCTCGCCCCGCTTGTACCTGTCCAAGGGCAGCGTCAATGGGCACCAGTGGTACATCTGTGTACAACCAGAATAGAAGGTTGTAGTCGGGGAAGGCGACGATCGGGGCGGAGACTAATTTGTCTTTGAGTGTGTTGAAGGCAGTGGCCCGATCGTTGGTCCAAGTGAAAAGTTCGCCCTTCTTGGTCATATCGTGCAAGGGTTTGACAATGTTGGCAAACCCCTTCACGAAGCGCCTATAGTATGATGTGAGCCCCAGGAAGGTGCAGACTTGATGTACATCTCGTGGCAGAGGTAGGTCTGCGATGGCGCACAGTTTGTCGGGGTCGGGTGAGATGCTGTCTCCTGAAATGATGTGCCCCAGGAAAGCCAAGATCGTGCAGCCAGGACGCACTTAGAGGGCTTAAACTTTAGCCCTGCCTGGCAGATACGCAAGAAGACCTGCTTCAGTCGGTGAAGGTGGTAAGCCCAGGTTTTGCTGAAAACAATGGCATCGTCGAGATAGGCCGGCCAGGCAAACTTCCCAGGTGAGGCCATTGAGGACGGATTCCATTTGGCGGGAAAGGTGGCCGGGGCATTGCAGAGTCCAAATGGGAGGACGTTAAACTGGTGTAACTTGCAATACTTTGGTGAGAAACTCTGTGCTCTTGTAGCTATTTAAAGAGTTTATTGCGAACTCTTTCACCACAGTCTTCTCCTCTACCGTGTCACCCCAGGACTAACTCACTTCTGCCCAGGCCAGGGCATGGGAGCGTGTGTCCACTCAGCGCTTTTAGTGGGGACACATATGCAGTAAGGGGGGGGGGCATAGATACATAGTTATACAGATATACAGTGTGGATGGTACAATATTCCCCCGGGTAGCTGAGATGGTGTCTCCTGACACTAGAGAGGAGTTATATGGGGGCTTGTTTATACTACTTAGGTAGGTGGGACGTTTGTACAAGGAGGGAGTATGATACAGGGGTGGAGGGAGGACATGGCCATGTCAAAGGGATGTAATCTATTAATATATAAGGTTAAATATAAGATACACAAGGATTAAAGTATGGGTATGTGTCCAGTAAGGTTCTTAGTTATATATAATACTTGTAACTCTTTTCTATATAATTTGCACATTTCTTTCTATTTTTTTTTTGTAGTTAGTCTCTGTAGTTCACACATTACTGTATCAGAGAAATGCCATAATTTGCTGGTGGTACTATTTCTGTCCACAGTTTGTATATTAATCAGTTGGCATTGGTAGTCACTAAATGTAAGGTCACTAAGTACGGGTAGCTTCAACGTCCTGTGGAGTCGTACTATTCCTGTTGCGATTCTGATTCCCTGCAGTCTGCATTCCATTTTCCTAACACAACAGTGCACTGCACAGATTATGAGTAGACCTATGAAAGAGATAGCCACAGAGGGAAACGCAACTGTTGGATGAGCCCATGAACGGCTGAAAACCAGAGAAAATTGATGCATGATGAAGTCACTGTCGTTGAGGAATGTTAGCATACGCATGTTGGGGGAGGTGATGGTAATGTTAGCAGATGGCAGGTTGGAAGGCATGTGAATTGGTTGGAAGATGTCATAGGAGTGTTTATGGACTGCTTGGTGATAGCGAGTGGCGTAAGTGATGACTGACTCTGATTTGACGGTACAATAGTCCGGTGGTTTGTAGAGACCCCTAGCAGGTACGGAGCGAACCGAAGGACCAGGACACATGATGGTGACAGAGATGGGAACAGTAAAGAAGTACTGGACGTGGTTGAGGTGAGCATGGTGGGCTGGGAGTTCAGGAGCTGGAACAAAGGAACAGGCCAAGTATATGGAATGATTGCGAACTAAAGCAGACTCACAGGGTGTAGCGCTCCTAGGGAAGATAGTGAAAAGGTGGGCAGCACAGAGACGGGAGGTAGGGGTGAGGGAGGAACATTTCTGGAGGTCTGTGGAAGAAAGGAAGGCAACTGAAAGATGATCATGGGAGAGGAGGAAATATTCTGAAGGAACAGATACTTGCAATAAGAAGTTTTTGTACAGGAAGGGAAAAGGAATGATGTGGAAAAGGTTGAAGGTGATGGCAGAACGTAGAGGAATATGGACGACGACGCATTTGGCGAGAAGAGTGGCCTCGAGAACTGGATATTAGTATTCAAGAGAGGAGTAGGAGAGTACTGGGGACAGACCGAAAGTAGAGTGAGCCCATTCTAATACAGAACGGAGAGCTGAGAGAGGAACTAAGTCTGCAGTGACACGTCCATTAATAGCATCGACTAGGATACGAACCAAGGTAGAGGCTTGAGAGAGTAGAGAGTCAGTGGCTAGTTGGAGATTATCCATGTTGAGTTTGAAATAGAAGAACTGAGAAATAACATTGAGATTTGAGAGGTGTTGTTTTAAGATGTCAGTGAAGTTGTTCAGAGTGTAAGTTACTTCATTTAGGTGGGCTGTAATCTTCTGTAACATAGTGTGTTGGACCTTGATGACTCGGCATTGAGATTCTAGGGCTGAAGCTAAATAAGCGAGATTAGATTTGAGGCCAGAAAGGTCACGGGCTGTAGCGACACCAAACAAGCCACTTAGAATCTCACCTCCGAAGTCAAAGAGACCTCGTTTCACACGAGAACGTCCTACGAGTGTCTGAATGGAAAATGTATCTTTGAGCTCAGTGAATTTGTCGCTTATGTATTGCAACTGCCAGGAGAGTGGTAGGAAAAGATTATATAAATACAGATTTGGGTTGTGTTTCCCCATGATGGCCGAGAGATAGGTCTTGATTTTGTGGAGCTGGTGCGCATAGGCAGGCAGGGCGATGGCTACGTCAGCCAGGGGCGCAAGATTGTAGCACAGGGAGACTACATCTTCGATGAGTATTACCTCGCCTCCCGAGCCGACCAAGGCCCCGGGACGTACTCCACCATCGTCCTCACCCAACCCGGACCCTATGAGGGTCAGCACTGTCAGCAGGTAGACAGCTAACATCGTACCTAGAAAATTAGGTTAGAATTAGTGGGAGAGTTCCTGGAGAGGTTGACGGGCGGAACGCAGTTTGGATCGATATTGATTGGTTGATGAATGAGTAAGTGTAGGTGGAGATGAGGGAGACTGATGGATAGGTGAAGATGGGGTAGATTGAGGGATTTGTGGAGTAGGAGGGGTAGCAGTAGGCTGTGCAAGTGACTCTTCCAACACTAGGTCTCATGGTGCACGCTTTAGATCGTCTGCATGGGCCCATTTGGTGTCTTTAGTGGATAGGTCTTGTATGTGAAATTTGTTACCTTGTTTACTGAGTACGCGGTGGGGCCCTGTAAATTTGTCATCCAATTTAGAGGTGCGCGTATGAGAATGAGCAAAGACTAGATCACCGACGTTGATAGTGATAGGAGAGGCAGATTTATGTTGGCGCTGCATCATGTCCTCCTGAGATGAAGCCAGACTGGATGTTACATACTGATGGACTGTTTGGAAGTTGGCCAATTTAACTTTGACATAATCATCCATGTTATAGATGAGGTCTGGCTTTGAGGATAACAGGGAGTATGGCAGGTCTTTGTCAAAACCAAAGAGGACAAAGAAGGGAGATTCGCCAATTGATGCATTGATGGAGCTATTGACTGTGGATGCCACTTGGGGAATCCAGTGATCCCAGGACGAACTATGGGAGCCTAGGTGTCTGAGGCACTCTAAGATTTTTCTATTGTGGCGCTCTACAAGGCCACTGGAAGCTGGATGGTTAGGCATGACATTGCATTTATTAATTTTAAAGCGGTGACAGATCTCATCCAGGAGGCTATTGTTGAACTCAGTACCGTTGTCAGTAAGGATGGTATGTGGGGTACTGAATGGGCAAATTACGTGATCTACGAAGGCACGTGCAACACTCTTCGCGGTCTTATCTGAGAGGGGCACTAGGACAGAGTAGCGCGAGAAGTTGTCGACTGCTACAAACAAATACTCTGTGCCTGATCCTGTATGAGGGAGTATTAAAAGGTCGATGGAAACTGATTCTCATGGTCATGAGGGGATTGGGTATTGGAAGAACAGTGCAGGTAACCCGGTTGATCCTTTGTGGCGGTGGCACGAGATGCATGAGTCACAATGCACATTGATATCGTGACGCATGGTTGGCCAATAGTATTCAAGACGTGCTTGGCGCAAGCATCGGTCTTTACCTGGATGGGATGCGTGAGGTATATCATGAACTATGTGAAGGACCACAGATATTAGGTCAATAGGGACAACGAGTTGGTGTACTTCTCTGTTGGGCAAATCCTTCCCTGTAGGTAATGTTTTTCTGTACAAAAGAGCATTTTCTAGTATGAACTCATCTAGAGGTACTGGTAGAGTAGGTAAGGCCGAGGCATCTCCTGATTCTAGGAAAACTACTTTGGACCATACGGGATCTTTGCGCTGACAGTTTTGAACAACCTCTGATGTTAGGGTTGTGCTTTCAGTTAGCCTGGGCTGCCGGGACGTGACAGCTGCTGCTACATGACGTGAGAGTGCGTCTGCGACTACATTTGATTTTCCTGGGACATACTGAAAAGTGGGATTGAAGTCCTGGATGGTGATGGACCATCTAGCTAACCTATCTGTGAGGTTGCGTTCTTTAAGCAAATTATATAGAGGGAGGTGGTCTGTCTGGATATGCACTGGATAACCATATACTATATCTCTGAAATGTTTCGAGGACCAGACTACCGCCAAAGCTTCTAGATCTGTGACACTGTAATTAGTTCAGCGGTCGTAAGGGCACGACTAGCATACGCTATTACACGCTTCCTTGCTGCTTGATCGAGTTGCATTAAAACTGCACCAAGTCCTGCGCCTGAGGCGTCTGTGCACAGAACAAAAGGTTTTGTATAATCAGGGAATGCTAAAACTGGGACATTGACAAGAGCTGTCTTTAGTGCTTGGAAAGCCTGGGACTGATCGTTAGTCCATTTAAAGAGTACATTCTTCTTTAGTAAGTGGGTTAGAGGAACGGCGATCTTTGCATAGTCTTTAATGAATCTGTGATAGTAACCACTTAGGCCCAGGATACTCCTCACAGCATCGGTAGTGGTAGGTTCTGGGAAATTGATGATCGCCTTAGTTTAGTCGTCATTAGTATGAATGCCTTGAGCATCAACGACATGCCCTAGAAAGTTGATTTTCTTCCTCAGGAAGTCACATTTACCACCGAAGTTGATTATCAGGTGTGCTAGCTGTAGGCGTTCCAATACTTGTTGTAGTTTGGCAAAATGGTCAGGGATTGATTTTCTCACAACAATGATATCATCTAGGTAAGCAAAAACAGTGTCCCATCATGCTACTGAAGACCGAATGGATAAGTCGCATGAATACTGAAGGAGCATTCCTCACACCAAAAGGAAGTCTCTTACACTGAAGATGTCTGGAAGGGGTGCTGAAGGCTGTAATTGGGCGAGAGGATTCTTCCATTTCAACCTGCCAGTAGCCACTGAGGAGGTTTATGGATGAAAAGACTATGTTATTTTCACCTAGTGATTCTAGCAAATCTGTGAGCACGGGTAATGGGAAACAGTTTGGAACAGTTACGGAATTTACTTTTTTTTTTTTTTTTTATGTGTCCGACTCTGGGCATAGGCTTCACAGCCTGCTATCAAGGCCCAGCAGTCCACCTACATACCAACACAGTCCACTACTGGTCTAAAGTTGCAGTCTTTCTTCGGGACTAAGAAAAGAAGGCTATTCCATGGACTGACGGAGGGTTCAATAATGTCCTGAGCTGACATTTTCAGTGCAATCTGATCTGTTTGGTTTCTCAAGCTGTGAGGTAACCGATACGCTGGTATGTAAATCAGCTGAGTTCCTGGTACTAGTTCTATGTGATGTTTGACAAGGTCTGTCCTGCCCATCGGTTCTCCGGGTAAGGCTACCACATTTCTGTAAGTGTGCAAAAGGTCGAGCAGTTGGGATTTATGTTGTGGGAAATCCTTACAAGTTAGATTCGAGAGCATGTCAGGTGAACGAGTCGGAGCAGATCCCGTAGAGTTGATGGCACATACACCTGTCGGTTTACTGTCATCATCAGCATGAACTGTAGGGATAAAGGATTCCTGGCACACCATTACGGCCGCTGGATATACTAGGAAGTCTCCGATCTTTACACCACTTTTAAGTTTCAGCGGAGCATTAGTGACACTGAGCAGGTATAGATAGCATAGACTGTCCTCTAAGACCGTACACCATGCTGACTCATAAGTTAAGCCATTCACACAACACGTCTCAGGCAGTGTTAGTACATCCACTCCTTCTTTTGCACCTACAACGCGAACAGAGACTTTGGTGAATTCATGCGGTAACAAAATTGTGCACGTATTCGTTACTGCATGCCTCGTCTCTGTGTGTTGGAGAACATCGGTCAAACTCTGTGAGGTAGGTAACTGAGACATGTCTGAGTCGGCTGTAGTGCTGTTGTTAGAGGAGTTTGGAAGAGCCATTTCTGAATGCTGAGAGGATGTATCATCAGGTGTTGAGGAATTCATGTCCTTGCTCTCAGTTAGTGGAGGAATGATCTCTTTACTCTCAGATGATGATGATGATGGCTTGTCTTGTTCTGTACTCTTAGGTGGTGCAAGAGTCAGGGGGGACTGAATGACTGAGTTTATTGTAAGTACAGGACGGGGACATTCCATACTGTATACTGGTAACCCAGAAATGTCTATACTACTACAGGCAGGCAATAATGCAATGGAGTGTTGTGCCATGGTGGGTAAGCCAATAAGGGCATCTGCTGGATATTTCAATTCATTAGTAACATGAAATTCTATTGGGAAAGGGAGCAAAACGCTGTCTAGTTGTACTTCTAAAGTGACTCTTCCCTTGACCTAAACTCTGAGCCTTCTACACCGCATAGGCGAATGTCAGGCAGCTCAAGGAAACTGACTTGTTTGCATTGGCGTTGAATGATGTGTTAAGAAGTATCAGAAATCAAGTTTACTATAGATCCTGTGTCCATGAAGAACGATGTTTGTATGTCATTACTCCATCCTAGAATGACTAGGCCTGAGGAAGTTATGGGCCCAACATGGCGGATGGGGAGTTGGTGTTCTTTTGCCACGTCATATTGGTCCGATACGGGCGCGGCGCTTTCTCCGACTGGCGGCGGTTTAGGTAACGACATTCCTCAGTAGTGTGAGTCGTACTGGTCTTATGATACTTGCATATAGGACGATGCAAGCGGGAGTGAGGTCATCTGTGTTTACGGTCACAACTGGTTTCTCGATGTCCGGAATTACCACAGTGCCAGCAAAGAACCAAGGATTGTCTGTTCCGTCGGACACTAGATTGATCACGACCGGCGGTTGGTGAGCGATGCCAGGTAGGAGAACGATGCGTGGCAAGTATGACTCGCGTGGTGGGATGGGAACAGTATTGGTCTGGTGGAGTGGTGTGACAGACTTGGGAGACCAAGGGGCGGTTTGTGGCCTGACGCGCGCGGTTCGAACCCATTCTTTCGTGGATGGTTTTAGTGACCTGAACAATTTTATCTCCTCGATTGAAACCTATCTCCAGGGCTATCTCTCATTGTCGAGGATCAAGCCAATGCAGAAATCTCAGGTAACCTAGTAAATCTGAAAGTTGTTGAGTGATAGCATAGGATCTCCATTTAGTTCTTCTACCCATTTTGTTCCTACAAGTAATTGGAGCATCTCGCTAATAGTGGCCTTCATGGCAGTGGCTGCTTCGTGTAGTTTGGCATGTTGTGTGGGGACTGTCAAATCCTCCTCCATCTGAGTGAGGAGATTAGTTAATCCAATGAGAGATGCGGCATTGGAATGCTGGCAAAAAAGTGTTATGAGTTCCCTACGGAAATCATCAAAGGTTTTAATGCCATCAAAATGATCTGCACGGATCGCGGCTCCTACATCTGATTTGCCTTGGTGTAATCGACCCATTAGATAAGAGACTTTGAGGTTTTCATCCGTAATCCGCCGATTGTGGATGTCGGTTTCTACCTCTCTGAGGAAATCATAAACTGACCAAGTCGAGTCCTCGCTGGTAAATTTGGGACGATTGGCATCGTCGAGGTAGATAGACTGTGGAGTAGGGGTTGTTTGAGCCATGGTTGGAAGTGTGGAAGTTACTAAAGCAGGGGACTGAGAGAGAGAGAGAAGGTAGTGGTAGTTAAGTGTAAGTGAGACGGGAGATGAAGTGGGGCAGGAGAGTTAACGATAGTGGAAGGAGCAGGGGTAGAAGAAAGCTGTGTAGAGTCAGGGGTAGAGTATGAGGTATCTGGATGGATAGTATCTGGATTGAAAGTATGTGGTTCGGTGGGAAATGAAGTCTGTGTGGCTGAGGTGGGTCGTGGGTGGGAGAGGCTGCTACGAAGATGAGTCACTGTATCGTCCTCGGCGGGTGATATGTGATCATTCGCTGTTTGTTGGCTGTGAGTGGTGAGAGTAAGTTCTGTATATTCAAAGTATGACATGTAGTGTGGTGATGTAATGTAAGATGAAAGATGAGTAGAGATATGTGTATATTTACAATATGAAGATGAGAGAATGTACCATAAGAATGGAAGTGGAAACGAATGAAGATGACGGGATGCGGGGTTTAATAAATAAAAGCTGAAATGCGAGATGAGTAATAAATACAGTCAGTGGAGATGAGTATGAAATGAGGAGGGTGCGATAAATATTTATATAATATGCAATCTGTAAAGAAAATCCAGAGGATAATCTCTATAGAAAGTCAATAATGGGTGGATGAGGATAAACTATAATACAGTTACTCAGATGAGTTGTGAATGACATGGAGGAGGTCGTTGACTTGCAGTGAAGATCGTGCTGTTTGGCTCGTGGTGGATGAGACTGGTTGTGAATATGACTTGTAGTAGGTATGTAGGATGAGTCTTGGAAGAGGTGGAGTGGCTCGCTGGTCTTGAGTCGATACGTGAATAAGTGGGTCGGGTGGTGGGGGCTGAGAGAGTAACGATGATGCTCAGTGGAGGTAGGTTGGCTCTGTGGTTGGGAGATGGTACGTGAATACAAGGCCCAATGAGTAATTTACACCTGGAGACCATATGTTGGATATGAGAGGCACCTAGGGGTGAGGCTGTGAGGTGAAGGGGCGAGGGCACATTTCCCCATGGGGCAGGTGCAGAGCTGGTGAGGAGTAGATGCAGTGGGTAGTGCTGGGGTGAATAGCAGACAGTGGTGAGGTGACACCTTGAGAGGAGGGGAGACTAAATGGCGAGCACAGAACAGGTGTTGGGAACAGGTGAGATAGGTGCATAGGTCTGCCAGGAGCAAGTTGTGTGGGTGGGGCGGGTTAGAGAATGGCACTGGTGAGTTAAGTTGCATAACCGCAGAGGCACACCCCGTATTACACTATATGGAGATAAGCAAGGGGATGGCACAATCAATACAATATAATTGTTCTGTTAGTCACTGTGGTGTTTCATTGGGGGGGGGGGGGGCACGGGACTCCACTCGGGATGTACACTATACCAGAATCACTAGTGGGCTCGTCCAATCTTATACTCTGGGCTCCTGGTCACTTTACCACGAGAATACACTATACAGAATCACTCACGTTGTACAAACTACTGTATACATAGATCTGGGTCTAGAAGGCATGCACTGGTAAAGTCCATCTGTTTTGTTATCACTGGTGGGCCGTAGGTTGATTCCTCCACCCGGAGGACAGGCAGAGTGACACGCCCTGGGTGGGACCCCACACGTAGTCGTGGGGCTAAGGGCTCGGCCCGAAGAGAGGCAGGAGAAGGGCCTGACGTTGAGTCTGAGAGAGACTCAGAGAGGTCCCACCAGCAGGTAAGTTGCGCCCTGGTGTTCGGGGCAACTCCCGGGGTGGCTGAGCACCCAGGATAATGGAACCTGGGGTGGTTGGACTGTGGCAACGGCTGGAGGGTGGCGTTGCCATCAGGGTCATCAAACGGGAACCTCGGGCTGGGGGAGTAGTTGACAGGGCCCGACGTCGGCTGCTACGTCTGCTAGGGCTCCGCCTCAGCTGCTGCTCGCACTGGTGGAGTTGCAGGGAACCAAGACCTCGGGCGAGGCCTTGCCACAGCTCGGGGGAAGGGTCCTCTCCAGCTGCAGGATCTCCTGTGGGAGAGAAGCGGACAATGGCCTGGTCTACCTCTGGCCTGATGCGGCTAGTGGCCGTCGTCGGAGTGGTCCAGAGGGTTGTAGCTCTGGCGCGGCTAATGGCTTGTACTGTGGAGCGAGGAGAACCAGTAGCAGAGGGATGGATGATGGCCAATCCTGCCTCATACCCGGCACGGCTTGTGGCCGATGCTGCGGCGCTATTCTGGGGGGAACGACTACAGAAATCGGACGACTGGTGGCCTGTCCTACCTGACCGACACGCGTCTGTGCCGCAGCCCTGCAGCGAGGATGCAACTAGGGAACGGACTGTGGCCGGTTCTGCCCCTTGCCCAGTATGACTGTGGCCAATACCGCGGTGTTGTGTGGAGTTACAATTGCAAACTCCACCCCTTACCTGGCGAGTGGATTTTCGGCTGGAGACTAGGCGCCGGCGACTGCTACCTTCCCAGGACGTCGGCTGGGAGTAAGAGGTGTCGGGGAGGGATACAGGTGCACCGTTTCTGTTCTGAGCCGCTCGGTGTCCGTGGCAGACCCCCAGTAGTCCTTGGGGTGTTGGGGGCGTTGGTGTCGTCTGCACCGGCCGTCGCGTTGTCTGCGGCCTTCACCCCTAACTTCCGTATTTCACCACCCTCCCCTGTAAGAAAGTCACGACCCCGTGACTGGAGGTGGTACAGGTTGATGTTGCAAGTTTTGTGGAAGGGTTTGAGGTGATACAAGAAGGTGGTCCAGTGGTCGGTCGGTATATTGGCCTGCAGGTGTTGGGAGTAGGCGACACGAAAAGTGGAAGGGTGGTTCGCCTGCTGGAGGAGTCGCAGTAAGTGGTGTGTGCTCTGGACGCGTTGGTGTTGCCCGAAGGTGGGGATCCAGGTTAACCTCGTGATGTGCATGGTGGTGGTGGTGGTGGTTTGGAGGCGAATGCTGGCTACAGGCAGTCCAGCATGGTTTATGTTGTCGGGGGAGCGTGGAGGTGGTGTTCCCTTGGGAGTGTGGTGGGGTGGGTTTTTCCATGTGAGATGAGGAGTAGGGATGATTATTGGGGTGGTGTTAGGGGGTGGGGTGAGCGGTTGGCTGCTGGAGGGTGAAGGGGTAGGCATAGGTGTGGAGATGTAACGAGCTGGTGGGCGTGAGACACGGCCGGAACGGGTGGTCATGGTGGTGAGACGGGGAGTGGGTGGCGACGGGGAGTGGGGTGGGGGAGCGGGGGCGGGCGGAGAGTGAGGCGGTGTAGCGTGGTTGGTTGTCAGGGTTGGTGAGGCGGGGGCTAGGTTGGGTGGGGCACGGAGCGCGAGGTGGTTGGTGTGGAATTTCCCATGGGTGAGGGCTGACCACGTGGTGTGGGTGGCGTGGCGGTTGCAGGGGAACGTGGTGGTGGTGTGGATATAGTGCTTGGGGGTGGCACAGGAGTTCTGGGCTGTGAGGGGGTGGTGGAGACCGGTGGGGATGGGGATGGGGAGGAGTAGTAGGAAAACAGCTCTTCGTGGGGAGTTGGAGGTGTCGGTTTGGCTCGGGGAGTCGGGGAGGGAGCGGCGGGGGTGAGGGAGTCTTGGGCGGGGCAGACGTGGCGATTCCTGTAGGTGCGGGCGGTTCAGTTGCAGTTGATGATGATCTGAAAGGGGTTGGGAACTTTAGTGATGGTGTAGGGCCCAAGGAAGTGGGGAGCAATTTTGTTGGGGGTGGGGAGGTGTGCAACGAAAACCTTGTCACCTGGTTTGTAGGGGTTGGTGGGGGAGGAATTGGTTTGGGTGTCTTGGTGTGCGTGCAGGTCCTGTAACCGACACTTTAGGTATTGTAAGGGGTCGGCAGTTGAGGAGTGGGTGGGGGGTTGAAGGTGCTGTCGGAGAGGAAGGAGGAGGGGTGCCTTGCCGAAAACCCGCACGTGGGGGGTGATGCCGTCGTCACGGGGGCAGGTGTTAATTCCCCACTAGACAATTTTGACATGTGCAGGCCAATCTTGATCTTGGGTATCCCGGATGCGGGCCCTGATTTGATTTAACGGGGTCCAGTGACTCCTTTCGCAAACCCCATTTCCTTGGAGCCAGTAGGGGGAAGAGTGGGAAATGGAGAATCCGAACAGAGTGGATAGTTCCTTCCAGACTTGCCCCGTGAACTCTGGGGTGTTATCAAGTGAATGGCCTGGGGGACGCCAAAGTAGGGGAAGACGTGGTGCATGAAGACGTCGGCTATGGCGACGGCAGTGTGCTCCTTACCGGACAAGCGATCAGGAATTTGGAGTAGACGTTGAGGAATGTAATGATGTATTTGTAGCTGGACCTAGGTGGCATGGGGCCGACAACGTCGACAGATAATAACTACCAAGGTTTGTGGGCAGAGATCTTGCCAGCCGGACCCGCAGAACAGGTGATGTCCTTGCCTAGGCAGCACGCCTGACACGCCTGAGTGACACGCTGGGCGAGAGTAGTGGGGTTGGGGGCCCAGTAGAGGTCGTTGAAAACTTGGGTTAACTTTTTCATACCCAGGTGGATCTCATTGTCTGAGTGGAGGTGGGTGAGGACATCTATCGCGGAGTCTGGGTCCAGGATGATGTGTTCCAATGGTGTAAAAATTTGGTCCCCTTGCAGGTGAAGTTTCGGAAATAGGTGCTTGGGAATCCAGGGGGGCCGGTCTTGGTCCTGCCAGTGCCGAATCAGCTCGGACTGGGGGAGTAGGGATTGTACCGGTAAGAGGGAGAGGGTGTCGGTGTTGGTATGCAGTTTCCCGGGTCGGTAGGCAATCTCGTAGTCAAACTCCTCGAGCGCTTTGTGCCAGCAGAGGAGCTTGGCGTTCTAAGTGGCTGATTGTCGGAGCCACTGAAGGGACTGGTGGTCTGTGACGATGGTGACCCTGGTGCCAGATAGGTAGGCCCTGAAGTAGTTGAGGGCCCAGACGATACCCAGACACTCGCGCTTATTAGCAGCATAATTTCGTTCGGCTGGGTTTAGGGTGCGGCTGGCGCAAGCGATGATGTGCTTGCGCCCTTCCTGGGCCTGCACCAGGACGGCGCCTATGGCTACCAGCGAGACGTTGGTGTATAATCTGAAGGGGAAGTCATAGTTCGGGAAGGTGACAATGGGGGCCGAGACGAGTTTTTCCTATAGGGTGTTAAATGCTGTTATTCGGTTGTTGCTGCAGATGAATGGCTCACCTTTCTTAGTGAGGTTGCGTAGTGGCTTTGCAAGGTCTGTGAACCCTTTGATGAATTGCCGGTAATACGATGCAAGCCCCCAAAAGGTGCGGACTTGGTGGATGTCCTGCAGGAGGCTGGTCGGCGATGGCTCTCAGCTTATTGGGGTCTGGAGAGATGCCTTTCCCAGAGACGATGTGCCCTAGGAAGGCAACAGAGCGGGCGGCTGGGACGCACTTAGTGGGCTTGAGTTTCAACCCGGCCTGCCTTATTCGTTAGAACACCTGTCAGAGGCGGTGCAGGTGGTCAGCCCACATCTTGCTAAAGATGATAACGTCGTCGAGGTACGTCAGGCAGACTTCCCAGGTTAGGCCGCTGAGGACGGACTCCATGAGGCGGGAGAAGGTGGCCTGGGAGTTGCATAGCCCGAATGGAAGAACATTAAACTGATAATGTTTCCCATTACTGGTGGAAAAGGCCATTTTCCCTTGATCTTGGGGGTGGACGGGGACCTGCCAGTATCCCGATTGGAGGTGCAGCGTGGAGAACCAGGTGGAGCCGTGCAGGGAGTCCAGGGAGTCGTCAATGCATGGGAGGGGAGTTGCATCCTTGATGGTTACATCGTTCAGGCAGTGGCAATCGATGCAGAATCGTAGGGTGCCGTCCTTTTTCCGAACCAGGAACAGGTGAAGACCAGGGGCTGGTGGAGGACGTGATGATGCTGGCGTCCAGCATTTCACGGACTTGCCTGTCTTCTTCAGCCCATTGGTGTTGGTTTTTCCAGTGGGAGTGTTGCCGAGTAGGGGGCCCAGTGGTGTGAATTTCGTGGGGCAAGTATGTTGTATGTCCCAAATTGGTGAGCCCTGTAGAAAAAAGGTCTTGGTATTCAAGGAGTAGGTGGTGCAGGGTCTCAGTTTGATGGGGGGACAGGTGATAGGGTAAGGGGGGAAGGGGGGAGGGGCTTGAATTTAGGGGCGGGGTGTTGCAAAGCTCAGCTGCCTCTAGGTCGCCGATCAGGAGTCCTCTTGGTAGAGTGAGGGGTGTAGCCGCCAGATTCGCCACTTTGATGGCATTGAGGTGTGGCAGGAGGAAGGTTGGCGACATCAGGCAGGCAGAGAGGGGCTTGGTGGGGATGTTTGGGGAACAGAGGGAATGGGTCCCCATGGGCTTATTGATCTGTAACCATGCTTCATGGTGGGGAGGAATTAAAAGGGATTAAAGAATCCCCGAGCTAGACGCTACAATGAGATCATATAGCCCCGCTAGGTAACAGGAGGGTGCTACCCCTCCCGGCACGGCAGTCCTGGGCGCGGCTCGAACTCGCGACCCCCTGGTCCCGAGCTTGATGCTCTACCTCTGAGCCACCGTGCCCCCATGGTGGGGAGGAATGGTGAGGGTGGACGCGATAGTCGCGGGGAAAGTGGGGCAGGGGGGAGCTAAGGTATGACAAGGAGGAGGAGGGAAAGGGGGGTCAGCAAAAAGGAGGAAGGGGGGTCGTTGTGTTGTGTGCACGTGCAGAGGGTGAGGGGGGGGGGGGGGGGCAGTCAGAAATGGAGCCGCCTCCCGTGGCAGTCGATGTGGGTGTGTAGCTTCTGGAGAAGGTCCAAACCCAAGCAGCCATCATAGGCACTGCAGGAAGAGTCGAAAACAATGAAGGGGTGGTAGGTGGAGGCTGGTTGGTGGGTCTTGGCTCATAGGGCCCGAGTTTTCCCACGGATAGGCAAGGGGCCTTCCCCCGCATCTACGAGATGGGCTGAGGTGAGGAGAAGGGGGCCGAAAGCCTTCTTGTGCCGGGAGTAAAAATGCGTGTACAGGCAATGTAATGGGATGCATAAAAGCCCGCGTTGCCCAGAGGCAAAGTGGGGATCCTCTCTTTGGCTCAGTGGTTAACGTGCGCGCGATTCAAGTGCGGGGGCCTGCGTTCGAATCTCGGCCACAACAGTGATTAATTTATTCAGTTTCATTTCAGTTATTACATTGGTTGGCAGCGGTGTGGGATGTGAGGTAAGGGCCATGAGGCTCATATGTCGTGTTGACAGCCTTACATCCTGGTGGTGGCCTCCAATACTACGCTACCATGTGGGAGAGCGAAACTGACCAAATTAATCACCAGGGGGAGAAAAGAGTGATGTAATGGGATGCATAAAAGCCCGCATTGCCCAGAGGCAAAGTGGGGATCCTCTCTTTGGCTCAGTGGTTAACGTGCGCGCGATTCAAGCGCGGGGGCCTGAGTTCGAATCTCGGCCAGAACAGTGATTAATTTATTCAGTTTCATTTCAGTTATTACAGCAAGACCTGGTGGCTCCCGTATCTACCAGAAGTCTTGCCTTGACCCCCTGTAACTTCATTTTGTCGTAGACCAGGGGTCGGTACTATGTAGAGGTGGCTTCCGCCACCATGGGGAGGTGTGGGGGCGGTCCTAAAAATCCAACGTCAGCTCGAGGGCCTCGTCGGTGTCAGCATCGCCTGGCTCGCAGTCGGTGTCTAGTTCCTCAATGAGGGGGAGTGTCTGGGTTCGCGGGGTTTTAGTCTAATGCCAACAATTGGCGGCGCCCCGGCGGGTTGGTTCTGATTCTGCGCGCCACCTTCAACTATTCATGTATGTCGTGAAGTGGAGAGCGGCTGCTA